>VYZT01022332.1:137639-173311 GCA_013400735.1 Pomatostomus ruficeps
CCCCCCTCCAAAAAAAAAAATCACAAGGGACTTTCCCCCCAGTTCACAAGGTGGAACCTAACTCACACCCTTTCGCCTTCTCTTCATGTCCTATTTGATGAGCCAAGAGGGAATCAACATGTCTGGTTAATGCTGGGGGTTTTTTTCCTTGTATCCGCTTCTAAAAGCAGCATCTCTAAACCTTTTGTTCTACCGTGAGTGATCTTCCCTGGGTAAACCCGTGTACCAAAATGAGCTGCAAGCAAAACCACAGAAACCGGAATTTCCCTACCTTGGTTTGTAGAAGCAGAACCTCTAGACGGACAGATCAAGGGAGAGAGCATGTTGGGAATGTCCAGTCTCCTCTTCTTGCTTGCATATCCACATAAGAAGAATAAGGGTCGGGGGCAAACGTGGGGGAATGAGTTAAAAAACAATCCTATTTGGCTGTAAAAAAAAAAAAATAGAGGTTTCTTTGTGGCAATCTTGCGTCTTGAAGCGGTGCAAATTCAAAAGCTGGAGAGAATCACTTCAGAGGATATTCAGCGCGAGTGGTGAGGATCGTCAAATGCAGGTTCCAGAGTAAGCATTCCTTTCGCCTTTTTAATTATTATTCTTATAATATTTTTTTTTCNGGGCGCGGCGAAGAAGGGGCTACGATGCCCGCTGACAGCACATGGGGGACGGGGATAAATTAAAACACGTGAAGTTGCCTGAATACAGCGCCTCGTAGGTTCAGGCTAAGTCGCTTGACGTGCTTGGACTTAAAATAGCCCTCCATCTCCACGCAAGCAGGCGCACTCGCCCCAGAGCTGGGCGGGCTCCTGCCGCGGTGCCAGGGGCGGCCCCGGCCACCCCCTGGGCCCCGGCCCCGGCCCCCGCTTTAGGCTGCTCACGATCGAGAGGCCGGTGTGGGTTTTCAGTANTGGAGGAGGTTGTGTTTAATGCAACGGGAGGTCGGTGCCGTTCTTCTGTGGAGCATGATTATCCTCAAAGCGTCCCCTTCCTGAAGGGAAAAATAAGCATCAATTTTGTATTAGAGGGATCTGAAGGGGATAAAAACCGCTCCCCAACACAGACATTAATATATTGAGAAGAAAGGAAGGCAAAACGCATTTCCCAATAGTGCACAGAAGAGGAATTAAAAAAAAAAAATTAAAAAAAAGAAAAAACAGCTGGCACGAGTCTATAAATAATTCAGATACGGGCTGACTACACCATTCCCGGGATAGGCATGCATACGAGACGGGAAAGCGGGCGCGATGTGAATCGTGGAGAGAAAGCGATTACCCCCCTCCCCCCGCGGCCCCCTCCTCATGCACGCACAGCATTTCGCCCACCCCCGGGCCCAGCCCCCGAGGGCTGGCGAGGGCCGTGCCCACCCCTCTGCAGTGCTGCCGGCACCGCTGCCCGCCGCGCTCGGCTCCACGGGCAGCGCGGGGCGCGCTGGGCGCACACACACGCACACGCACCGCCACGGGGGTGGGGGCACGGGGGGGCCGCTTCACCTGCTACGGCGCCGGGCTGCACTACGCGCCCCCCCGCCTCCTTCGCCCCCGGCAAAACAACCCTCGGCTCTCCGGGCTTTGCTTGGGCTCTTTTTTTTTTTTTCCCCCTAGGGGTGGGTGGATGGTTGGGAGTGTCCTCACCACCACCACCTCCAGCACAGCCGGACAGGGCTTACAGCTATGCAGGCATTTATTTAATGAAACCGTAGGTATTTATTTCTTTTCCCCTCCCATCTCGCTCGGAAAAAGATTCACACTTAGAGATGTCATAAAATCCAGACCTACATACATACCAGCAAATCCTGCTTCAAGCACTCGGGCTGCTCTGAGTAGCTACTGCCCCCCTCTCTGCCTGCAAGGCTGATCCGCCTCAGACATGCTCAACTTCTTCATTCTCTTCTCTGGTACTGCCCAGGTGGGAGATGCGGGGCGGGGAGAGGGAAGTGCTCAGAGCATCACCCTAAAATACATTTAAAAAAATTCTCTGCAATATAAAAGCTCCGAGAATGCTTCCCGGAGGTGGGGAAAGCATGGGAAGGTGAATTAATAAAGCAGCTTAATAATTAATAGTAATTAAATATATCCTCGGAAAATGGTGGGGAGGGGGAAATATCAAGGGACGTGGAGGGGAAGCAGTGAGTGAGCAGTGGGGGAAACGGGGGGAGACGGGGAGGAGGAGGAAGGACAGTACGGGCAACGGGAGACCAACCCCTTCCCGCTGCCGGAGCGAGCAGGTCTGCCTCCGGCGGGGGCTAAGAGGGAGTCCGTGCCCAGGCGGCACCTGTGCCTCCGGCCGAGCCGGGGCTGGGGCCGGCACCGCGGCCAGGGCCAGGCCGAGCCGCCGCCGCAGCCCCGCAGGGACCACCCGGGGCTCCCTGGGTCCGGCGCCCTCTCGGACCCCGACCCGCATGTTTGGAAGGGACCGAGAGAAGGAATGCTTAAAAAAGAAAAATTAACAATGACCATAAAATAGTAATAATGAGAAGAAAGGAACAGGCACCCAGCCAGCAGGCAGGCAGCAGAATTGGATCTGAACGAAAAGAAAGCAGTGAGAGCAGCAGAGATAACGCTAATATCCAAATTGGATACTCCACAATTAAGCTCGGTGCTTTAATTGCTATTCTCAGAGCTCCTTGGAAGCTAAGCAACGTGAAATCAGCCTGAACAGAAAGGAACACGTGTCTCCATCCTCATCCTGCCCTGCCCATGGATGCCTGCATCCTTGCTGCCCATGGTGCTCTCAGCCTCACGCCAGCAGGGCAATCCACTCTGTGGTCACAGATCCATTCCGGTACCTCCTGTGCCATGGGTGGCCTAAGCAGAGTGTGCCCACCTACCCTCTTCAACACCAGAGAACAGGCCTAGGGTAAATCTTGCTCCCTACCAGGAAAAGCAGGAGTGAGTAACAAAGCAGACCCCTTCCAGGTGGAAGTGTCGAGTGCACCCTTCAGGACATGTAGTCACTCTAGGGTTGCAAACGCCCACCCTGCCAATGTCTGAGTCTTGGTAGGAGATTTGGAAAAGCTCAGATGGTCCTTGGTGACCCCCTAGAAACAAGAGCACTGAGGAGAGCCCTCCCCATGCTTCCCTGCCAGCTACATTTGTCCTGCAGGAAATTAGACCCCAGGCCTAACACCACATGCTCTGTTTCCGTGCTGATGCAGACTGCATTATCTAGCCTTTGCATCCCTCTCACGGGAAGCACTCTCTAAGGAAAACACAGTTGCTTGGACCAACCTAGCATGCCCTGTGTCCAGGAGCAGTGAGGAACGTACTGCTCAAAAGACAGGCAAGGAAGGCTGGATCCCACATGCCAAAGAATTGAGTTC
This sequence comes from Pomatostomus ruficeps, assembly GCA_013400735.1. NCBI lineage: Eukaryota > Metazoa > Chordata > Aves > Passeriformes > Timaliidae > Pomatostomus > Pomatostomus ruficeps. The sequence continues at coordinate 140,956 of VYZT01022332.1, forward strand.
CAGCCAGCAGACAAGCACTCAGTAGTAGTGTAGTAGTGCAGGTATGTATTTGCAGGGCAAAACACCCATATGGCCAAGGTTTCTGAGGGAGGAAAGCCTCCTGAAAGAACCACAGCAGCTATGGACTCTCTCTTAACCCCCAGGTCCTGTCTCAGTTTGTACCTCAGAATAGATCCACATGGTCCAAAGAGAGTTTGCTGGTCTGTAGGGAAGGTTATGGACAGAAATGTGGCTGTAGCACTGCATGCCTAAGTATCATTATGCCATGTGGAGCTTGAATGAATTTCTGTTTCCACATACACTGTGTGTACAGTGATATTTTTCATGTAGCTGCAGTGACCAGAAGCAATACCAATCTGTGCTTGAGGTCTTTGAAAAAAAGCAGATACCAATATTTTCATTTTGACAGCCAGCATCTTCCTGAGGGTGCTGGTAAGGGCTGTTCTCCCTGTTAGAAAGATTTTCCTAACATTTTTAGGCATGCTTAAAAAAAGTGACTATGATATTTTTCATTCTAATTTCAGTAAAAATGGAAGACATATTAGCCAAAGCCTAAAGTAATCTGAAATTATCTCAGAACAGTTGGAGGAAAGAACTGTAGAGTGATACTTACATTCAGAAACTACTAATAGCTGAAGAGATTAGTCATTTGACTTTGCCATTCCTTTCACTGATAATAGTGATACAGGAATAGCAGATATGATTTGGCCGAGGGATGTTTTTTCCTTTCTGTATGGCAAGAAGGGATAAACTATGACTGTGCAAGTCCTCCTGCATTCTTCTGGATGAAAAAAGCGGACAAGGAGCTTGACAAACAGAGAGGGAGTGGTTTTCATCTAGCATATTACTTAGTAACACAAAATGGAGGGTTAAGAGCTATCCTAGGAACAATTTTTGAAAAGGGGCTGCAATCATTTTAAGCAAGTCAGCAATATTTAAGGTTATAATTCTCTGTGATCTTAAGATGAAGGAATTCATAAACTATTTTTCTTTACAAAACTACACAACTTCACAGTTACATGGTACATGAAAGCCTTGATCACTTTTAAGGATGAGACTAGTTGCCTTTCTACTTGATATATGTCTATGTACATCTTACATAATCATAATACATATGTATATTTATAATTCTCTCTTAAATAAATCATAAGGGCTAAGTTTCCTACAGTGATTAGGGGCCTGAGTGTCCAATTCAACACTTTTTTCAGACAAAATGGGTGCGTTCCCTTTGACCAAAGAAATCAGGCTCAATTACAAGTTTGAAATCAGGCACATAAAAATGCCAATTGCTTCAGAATTATCTTCTTGAGATTTTGCACAGCATCTAAACCCCAAATTATTTTTATATTAAGATGTAATAGTTATTGTAAATAATGTGTGTGGAGGTTGTCTCCAAATAAAAAATGTTGCAAAATCTCCAGCAGCACAGTACTGTGGCAGGGTTTACTCTCACTAGCTGGGGTAGGCTTTTATTTTTTCTCCAATCAACTAAGATGAATGAACTGCATAAAATGAAACAAATAGCGTCTCTGATAGGAAATGGTTTTTCAAACATCTCTTCAATTCAAAAACACTTAAATGTTATTTGTAAGACAAATTGAGGGATTTATTTTAAATGGGTCCATGTTTACTATAAATTAAGAGCTATATTACTCTTGTCCTGCCTAAGATAAAAGAATGTGGATGAAAGTTCTTATATCAAAAGCAGCCAGGGCTGGATGTGGCAGTGATGGTGTTGGGGAGGATGCAATCCAGCAGAGCCATTCTGCTACCACAGAAAAGCCTCTGCCAGCACTGACAGGGACCAAAGGCCCTACAGGAGCTTTAACCCTTCGTAAATGCCCTTCTGATTTCATAAAATCAGAGCCTATTTCCACGGCCCTAGATAAATGGGGTCTGCAGCTAAGAGAAAAGACTCCCACTTCATAGGTCCTTTGTTTAAATGCAGACACACTTGCATGAGTAGAAGAAAAGCTATGTCTTTGAAAAGCAATTTCTTATAATCAATGAAATGGATCGATTGTTCTGGATAATTCACAACATAAAAATAAGGTATTTCATAGTAGCTTTCCTCTGGGTGTTTGCACATGGGCTGCAGAGCATGGTAACCAAGACTCCAGCTGCTTTTATACAGCGCTCTGTGCCCTGCTCTACTCAGCCAGTCTGATTATAAAGTGGCTGAATATGTCTACGCCCATGTCCTGGTGTTCAGATACCACAACTATATCAGTTTTGGAAGATTACCATAACATTGATCATACAGGTTCACAAACAAGGATGCCATGTCATGATGCATAAAGAACAGCATGAAGAAATTTTATCAGCTAATTAAAGGGAAAGCAAATGGAGAAACAAGCATACAAACTTGACAGTGGCACAACCACTTGGCTGAAAGACTCAGCTAAATTTTGGCATAAAACCTTTTTTCCTTTCTTTTGTACATGGTTCAGGACTAAGAGATGCTAAAGCAGGGTTGAGCCAGACGCCACTGGGTGGGGAGATCTCATCAGTCTTTTGCAAAGACACCTGGGCACAAGGAGACTGATCACTTTGCTACTCGGAGGACACGCATCCTGCCAGCAGCCCAGCAGAAGGGAATTGTGAACACTCTTGCAGTTGCTCTGAAGTGTTACACATGTTCTCTCAGCTGTCAAACCAGGATGCTTAGCTGAGCTCTCATCATTTTACATTGCAATAACTGCAGCATCCCCTACTGTCTCTGCGATGGTCAGTCTGCCCCCAGAAATTCTAACAAGTAACAGACCATTTTTTTGTCACGCAGATTCAAAAACAATGTGAAGTAGATTAAAGGAGAAATAGCTTTCTCTGTTTCTTTATAGACTTGTTTTATTCTTTTGAGTATGGAATGTCAGGCTCACTGAAATTGGTTTTCCTGGATGGTCATTTATGTATGAAATACAGGCACATTAAACTAAGAAACTGTAGAATTTGTTCTTTCAAATGGAAATGTGTGATTTTTGAACTGCAAAAGTACAGACAGGATTTCAAACTGACACTGTCACTTTTCTAAGATGATGTCCTGGTTTCAAAGACAGGTATTTGCTAAAGAAGGCAGAAGCCTCCTTTAGAATAGGAGAATGTGACCCCCTTCCCTCCGAATTGGCAAAAGTTTGAAATCAAGGGGCTTTCAGGCAATGGTATGAGAAAAGCGGAATAACAGTCCTTTACTAATATATTTTATATATATATATATATAATAGGACAGACAAAAACAACAACAATAGTAACCACAACAAATAAGAACACACAAACCCACGGACAGTCTCTTCCCGCTTGTTGGCAATCCCGCCTTGATGATGTCACAGTCACAGCTGGCAGGGGCACTGGTACTCCTGGTGCGCAGGGAGGGGTGCGATGACTCCCCTGAGAGGGGAAGAAAGGGGCTCAGGAACCCCGAGTTTCCTTCCCTCGAGACCCTGGAGCAGGCGATGGAGAGTTGGTGGAAAACACGCAGCTTTGATGGAGTCCCGGTCACAGCCAGTCGGGGAGCAAGGATAGAAGCACCCAGTTGGAGACAGGAGCCTGCAGTGATGGCCGATCCTCCCTAGAGCTCCAGCAGCTTCTGTCTCTCTCCTCTGGATGTCCAGCAGCGAAGAAGAGTACCCTCCAGCTCTGCTTGGCTCTCTTTTAACTTGTCCCCAGTCCCAGTAGCCCTGCCCCTCTCCGAGGGGAAACAATCCCAGCTATCAGAGAGTCCAGATAAGGGCTAGCCAGCCACACCCAGAGTCACCTCTTTGTCTCATCTTAATCACCCCCATTATTGCTTTCCAGTAACTAATCACTCGCCCATTATTGCTTTCCAGTAACTAATCACTGACCCATTATACTCTCCAGCAAGCAGAATGGGGAAAAAATTCCAACACAGAGAGCTAAAAAAGGAAAAGTATTCCAAACCCTGACAGATGATATATGGCTCTTCTACCTATTGCACACCCAGACTGAAGAACCTGTCTGTCAAAAGGCACCACATCTATCTAATAATAAATAGTAATTATTATCAGATGCTGTGCTGTATTTCATCAAAGCATGGCACAAACATTAGCCAGAGACACCATTCCTTTTACCCTGCCATTCAGAAGCAGAAAGGAAAGGCTGAAGCACTCACTGCCTTCCATCACTCTGAGGAAGATGCCTTTCTGCTCCACCTCTGGGGTGCCAAGATCATTCCAGTGGCTGGAGATTTTGTCCCATCTCACTGGTCCTAACAAGATACAGTTTCCTGACACACTTGAATGAATGGGAAACCACAACCCTCCCGGCAGTCATCTCCATCCTGTTCCAACCTTAACAACACAAACAGATTATCTGGGGTTTTTTTCTAAAATCAACTTTCTGGTTGATGAAAATCTTATTGGTTCTCTCCAGATTCAAGTGATGACTCTCTTCACTGGAAGAGCTGCAAAATGGATTAGGCAGATTGCCTTCATGGTTTAAAGGAAACTGAAAAACCGCTTTCAGTAAGAGATAAAGTGTGGCTTTTGCCAGCTTATCATGATGAAAAGCTAAAGAAGAGTTTCTTCAGGAAAGTACCTGCATTCACCTATTCTCCATACAAGGCATACAGCAGCCAGAAAAATCACTCTTATGTCTGAAAGCTATCTTTAATGTTCTAGCAGACGATCCATCAGAGCATTCAAAACTAAATTAAAATCCCAAGGAGGAATAGGGGATTTAATTCTAGGATTAAGCTTTGAAGTTGCTCCCAGGAAATAAATTATTATTGGATGAGAACCAACACACCAATTATCTAGTTTACTGCTCATGCTACTGAGAGTTGCTGCAAACACCCTCAGGGATCCGCTCTACCTAGATGGTCTCATCTTTAACACAATATCCATACAAAGGCAAAAGCTCAACTAGTCACATTCCAAGAAACTTAGCTTCCAGCTCCCAGTATTAAAAGGGAAACTGTCCACAATAAATATACAGGGCAATAAGTTTCAGTCACTTAAGTTTCCTGGCTTCCACCTTTTAAGTTGCTTTGTAGTAGATAATAGAATAGTTAAAAACATGCTACTTATTTGCTCTGTGTGTTACAGTTGGGCAAAGTTCGAGAGTACTGGTGCTATCATAAATAAGCACATTTATTTTTCTTACACAGAAGGCCTACATGCTCCTGAAGCGGCATGTAAGCCCTACTCCATTTCAATGGCTTCTAGACGAAACAATGGGACACTTCCAGCTTTTTACTTGCTCTTCCACAGACTTCTTAAGGCTACCCAGAATACCTCAACTTCACTTAGGCAGTTTCAAATCCTTAAGGCTTGTTCAATGCGACACTGCTACAACATGAACCACCTCCTATGAAAAGAATAAATAAATTTAAATAGCTCCAAGACTGATAAAAGTATATGGAGCAAAGAAAAGTACAGCGAGACATCAGAGTTGATATTTCGCTCAAACTAAATGCTACCAGTTAATCAGTGCTATTATAAACTCACTTGGAACATTAAGTTATTGCGGGTAAAAAATAAATCCTTCACTCTTAAAAATACACGTGTCACCACTGAGGCCAAATCTAAAAGCAGCAGTGTACACAAATATTTGTTTTTCTCCTAAAGAATGTATTTTTGGTTTAAACACCTTGTGACATAAAAATACTGTCACCAAAGCATCACTACTTTTTCCTCCCAAACACATGGTTCCTATCTTTTCCCCATGGATTCTTTTCAATCCTTAACACAGGGAAACCATGTATGCAAAGCAAAGACAAAATCCCACCTACCTCCTATGCCCTCCTTCACCTGCAAGTTCTGTCAGAACTTTTGACACTATTTATTACACACGAGCTCATATGGAGGGGGTATATGCAGCGAGGGGATTCACTTTAATGTCAATGTGGCAAAGAGGAGGCACTGGTTGGTGTCACCAGCTGGGCTCCCTGTTGGCACAGTTCTGAAAAAACCCATAGCTGACAACATCCCAACAGCCCCTGCTTCTGTTCAGAAGAGTTCAGGGTTAGTAACAGCATCAAGTCTCTCTCTGTTCATCTCATTTCTCCTTCAGGTGAAGCAGATGGTATTACAAAGAACTCAGTAAGTGGGTGCAGGAGAAGAAATGATAGAGAAGGAAAATACTATTCGTACTGACAAGGATTCTGAAAAAGGAGCAGCGTGACATTAGAAAAGCAGATCACTTTTCTATCACAGAATATGGGCCTGAAAGCATTCCTTGAAACAGAAGTAAGAATGATTTCACCAGCAAGCCAAGAGCCTGTGAGCTGGAGATGTTCTCACTGGGTTTGAGTTAGGTGCTCACTACAGCATTTATTGTACATTTGCATTGACCATCTAATTTAAGACAAATGTTTTCTTTGGACACATTTTAAAGTGAAAAATTAGCTCTGTTAGCATGCAGCTGTGGTCCCCCAAGACAGCTCTTTGCTGAGGGGCAAACAGAAGAGAGATGTTAACAAGCTTAAAAGTAGCTCGGAAAATCACTGTGTCCATAGTCAGTTGAGAGCCGGCAGCATCAGGGTCACCTGCTTCTCTGCCCATTTATTTCATGGTCTCATTAATTGAAAAGATGGAAAAACATGTGCTAAGCCTGAATATTCATAGTCCTGGGAGAGAATATCTACCTACAGCAACTGAGGTTATCCTGCTGTTCCATCACCACCACACCTTCCCAAAAAAAAAAAAAAAAAAAGAGACCTACCCTTGGCAAATTACTTTATGCAAATGAAGATGGATTTCTTTTGCTTGAGCTGTTTCCAAGTGAGCCAGCTGACTCAATAATTCAGCCCTCTGGCTGGAAGAAACATTAAGATTTCTGTCAGATTACTCTATATTCTAAAGAAAACTGCCACCTTCTTTTCTCCTTCACTTAGACATCTAGGAAGAAGCAATAAGCAAAACACCTCTGGTACACTTCAGCTGCATCTTTTCCTCTACCATCAAATTGAAATGGAGGCATTTGTCTCAACTGCTTTGAAGCCGAGCAGCCCATTTTTGCTTTCATGTTAGGTCTGACCCAAACTCACACTTCAGGATCTTGATGGCCTGCACTACCCACAAAATGTCTCATGCTCTGACATTTGTTTGGTTTGGTTTCTTTTTTCCATATATCAGCTGTAAACCTGATCCCAAGACCAGGCCTTACTCAAACATGAGCTCTCTTTCATCTTCACAGTTATTATGAACTCAGAGCCAGGGCTATCTTCAGCTGACCAGGCTCCATCCTCCAGCAAGTCTCTACGTATGTCCTCTCCCTGCCATGTTACTTCCAGGATTCAAGTGTTGATTGTGTTTCTATGGCCTGGCAGTGGGAAAATGTAAAATATAGACCTTTCCTGTGCTTGGGGTAGGCCTTTTCCTCACTCCTTACTAAGCATGGAGTCCAGAAAAGCACACGCTGTTCTGTCCCTCTTCCCTCATCATCTTGAGAAAATGTCCACCTAGAGCTTTGGACACACTGGCAACTTTCCCAGTCCAAGGACAGAGGCTGGGCATTACAGCAAGGCAACATTTATTGGAAGGACAGCTTAAAGCAGCTCACAGTGAAAATCTTGGCTTCCTCTGGCCCTTGTAGATAGGTTTGCCTGAGTAGAGGGAAATCTGTGACTGTATTCTGTGCTCTTTTCATGCAACTCCCCTGTATTTACACTGTTACGTTGTTTGGGTTTACAACAAGGCCATTTGTCATTTGTTGTGCCCTTTAAGTGCAAGTACATAAAGCTCCTGTGGAGTTATGGCTTGTTCTCCTGGCAAAAGAGCAGCTGGACATCTCTGCTCCAGCCCCTATGTCAGTCAGGAGACAGAACCCTGGGCCTGATGTGCTACCAGGCTTTCTTGTGCTGACAACAAGGGAACCTGCAGGCTGTTGTGCCCTTTTGGTCATGTTCTTATCCTAGACCAAGGACAGCCATGTGTTTTCATGCTAGCTGAAGGAATTGTACATTTTTTCTCATAAACTGACTGATGCCTTTTGCATGACTCAGCTTTCTTAGGCCCCCATCTTTTGCCTAACACCTTTGTTGTTGTAGCACAGCCTCTGCAGAGGACACTGTCTCAGTGGCACAGACAACCCAAGGGACAGTCCATAGCCTAATGAAGTAAAAGCACAGGGAAGAAGACACTAATGCCACTTTTCCCAGATATTTTTGTCTTCAAAAACTTTAGAGAGGGTCTGTGTCTCAGCTATATTGTTCCTTGTGGCAGCTCAGGGGATGCAGAGAGAAGAGAGATGCTGAGCGAGGGGTAATACAGAGATCAGTATTTGACAAAACTATGTCTTTATATCAGGGGTCATTTAGGTGTAATATTAGGAAAAAGTTTTTCACCCAGATGGTGTTTGGGCACTGGAACAGGCTCCCCAGGGAAGTGGTCACAGCACCAAGCCTGGCAGAGTTTAAGAAGCATTTGGACAATGCTGTCACATACAGGGTGTGACTCTTGGGGTGTCCTGTGCAGGGCCAGGAATGGGGCTTGATGACCCATGTGGATCTCTTCCAACTCAGCTTATTCTATGATTCTATGACTGGTCAATTATAACTGTGAATTACATTCACTTCCTTTCTGCCATGGACATACATATTACCAAAAGAGACCTTCACCTACCAGGAGTCACCCAATGCTGGTGATGTGGTTGGGCTGAGCAAAGGTAGATTTGACTTCAGCAAATCCAGTGTTGATGAAATGGCTCCTTGTTGGCCTCACTATCTTGTGGTGTCCAGAACAGGCTACAGAAATGTCAGCAAGCCCTGGGATATTGTTACAGGTGACTGACTGAATGTGCACATTATGACAAGTCAACAGGACCAGAAGGCCTAGTGCAGTGTCCATGATGGCCAAACATGGCCAGAAAGAGATGCAAGAATTAGGATAAGCCGCATCATTTGGAATGCAGGTTGGTGGTAGTGTGCTAAAAAAGCTTTCATCCACAGGCAGAAAAAAGCCTGACCTGACCATGTGTCACGGTTTGGGATACTTTTTTTTAGAATTTTTCCCCATTCTTGTTGATAATGGGTGGGTAATTAGTTGCTGGAAGTCATAATGGGTGGGTGATTAGTTGCTAGGAAGTGCTAATGAGTGGTGATTAAGGAAAACAAAGAGTTGGGTCTGAGATGGGTGTGGCTAGCTGGCCCTTATCGAAGATTCCCTGGTATCTGAGTTTTCCCCTCAGAGGGGGGCGGAGATACTGGGGGAATGGGACTAGTTAAAAGGGGCTGAGCAAAGCTGGGAAACACTTCTTCACTTCTGGACATCCAGAGGAGGGGGAGAGAGGCTGCTGGAGCTCCAGGAAGAATCTTCGTCTACCTTGGGCTTCTGTCCTTGGATTGCCAAGAGAGCGGGAAGAGACTGTCCGTGAGTTTGTGTGTTCTTATTTGTTGTGGTTACCATTGTTGTTGGTCTGTCCCTATATATATATATAAAAATATATTAGTAAAGGACTGTTATTCCTCTTTTCTCATACCATTGCCTGAAAGCCTCTTGATTTCAAAATTTTACCAATTCGGAGGGAAGGGGGTTGCATTTTCCTATTCTGAAAGGGGGCTTCTGCCTTCTTTAGCAAATACCTGTCTTTGAAACCAAGACACCATGACAACAAAGAGAACTTCTGACTATGCAGGCATTCAACACACACCCAACATTGCCTGCATTAATGCCCACAAAGTAGGTCAAACATCCTATTCAATCATCCATTAGTCCCTATGTTATAATGGCATAGCACCCCTTTTTCTTCATTTGATGAGCTATCACCTCAGGTTGACAATTTGTAGAGCCATGGGCCCAGCAGCTGGAGAATTCATTTGACTAAAACTGTTAGTACTCTCTCTGGGACACTACACGGTGTGCAGTGGCATGGGGCATATCAAGATTGGATAAAAAATGAACACCATGACAGTGCCTACCCCTCTTGTGACAGCCTCAGTGATGAACTGTGGCTGCTACCCATTGAAAGAAGCTGATAGCTGACCCTCTGCACCCTTGGCCTTAAAGGCTGCGTGCTGACAGTCTTGGATGTGTGCAAATTCACAGCACAGCAACTCAGAACACCTTCAAATATGTACAAGCACCTGTATCTGCTGCTGCTGGCCTTCCCAGACACAGAGAACAACTTGGACCCACGGAGTCCCTGCCTCCCAGAACTGATGTCTACAGCAGAGAGGCAGGAATCTGTTAGTCACTTGCAGCTGGGGAAAAAAAATCTAAATAGCTCCTCAGAAAACAATGGGGCCAGAACTGCTTTTTCTCTCTGTCCAGATATACTGGGTCCCAGAGTTGAGAATAGATAGGATTCTGGAAAAGGCCTTGGTTCCAAACCAGGTCCACACCAGAAGAAAAGCCAGCAGCCCACAGCATAGGATCCCTGACAAAAACATGCAATAGGATTAGATATGATGGGGGCTGGGTGCAGGCATCCAGGTAACATAAAGTTAACAGTTGAGTTCAACCTATTCTCTGTTCCTCAGATGATTCCCACTGTCCTCCTCAACCTTTATCCCCCAAAAATGCACACTGAGTATTTTTCCTTTCTGAGCATACTAAAGAAAGACTAGGGGACCATAAGAGCTGCAGAGAAAGTCTGACTTCAACTATCATTATTCCAAACATGTAAATCTTCAAGGAAGAAGTGAGGAGGACTGTGAAAGTGGCTGCAGGAATCCCCATCTGAAATGGCCATACATGGTAGAGGGCACTAGACACAAGTGGACCATTCTGGTCACCAGATGCTGGAGGCAGGCAAGTATTAAGTATTTCTCCACTACCCAGCATATCACTGCTTTAAAACCCAGTGATCTGAAAGGGCAGTTTACCTGAAAGGCACTGGTGCACTTGAACACAGTGCTGACATGGAGCAGAGTTAGGTATCTTCTGACTGGTAAGGCAATGAGCAAGGAAACTGGTTATGATCATCTGCTTCTACAGTAATCCAGGAAACAAGTCCTTAGGTATACTAGCTGTAAATAAACCAGCTCACAAAAAAATACACTGAGCTGTACGGTTTCTTTGCTTAATGGAAACAGCATGATGAGACCACTGGTACTGGCTAACTTCCTGGGACACGGAAGAGCAATACCAGGCTGGTGACAGCCCCATCCCCCCAAACTGGCAACAGGATCTGCATTATTCTTCTCTGCCAGTAGCTCTACTGCATAGAACTGAAATAACTAATTCACACAATCTCAGGTCGTAATGATAGGCCTCCAGCTGTATGACAGCAAGCATCTTGCATATGTTCAGATGATAAATGTCCCCTGGAGTTACTGTTCAAAAGACCACTTTCAGAGTTTTCCTCAGAAAGGACTGTCTCCTTAAAAATCTGCTCTTTCTTTTGAAGTCTGACAGAGTTCAGAACTGCTTGGTGCCTCTGTGTGCTGCAATGAAAGAAGTACAATCTCCTTCGAGGGGGTGAATAGGAACAACTGGTTTTGATATTAACTATATATCTAACTGTCATTGCATCTGTGACATTTTTGTTTTCAAGCTTCCCTTGATAGCTGCAAAGGTTCGGAACTGCAGAGGTGCTGTATTGATCTGAAGTCTGTGGGCATCTTACAGGACAGTGACAAAGTAACAGCAGTCCTTCCTCACCACCTGCCAGTCATGGGATCACAGGATAATTCAGGCTGGGAGGGACCTCAAGAGGCTCTAGTCCAATCTCCTGCTCAAAACAGCGTCAGCTGTGAGATCAGAACAGGTTGCTTAGGTTTTTAACCAGATGAGTCTTGAAAATATCCAAGGATGAAGACTGCACAGCCTCTCTGGGGAATGTGTCCCACTGCTTTCCTGTCCTCAGTTGATTCCTGCAGATGCATGGAAGTATGCTCCACAGCGTCTTTGAGCCCAAAATTCTGAGAAAGACCATGTTGGCTGGATGGCCAGCCCCCTTGTGTACCAGCATGCCTTTACAAGGTCATGAGGAGGCCTTGTGAAGGCATGCTGTACATACCAGAATCCCCACACACTGACGTTCCATGTATCTCTTCAAAACACTGGTCAGTACCATGACAGAGTGCCCATCCTCCTCATCATCTGCTCTGCCCACATCCTGTACAGCATCAAGATGCTCACCAGTTCCCATCCCCACCATGGTTATTGTACCCACCCTCGTCCCCCAGCTCCCCCTTCTCCTCCCCGTGAGCATTCACCAAAGTGTCCCCTCCTCAGATATTGCATCTGAATGGTGACAACAGGGTTGCCAAGCAACATGAATCCTCCAAGCAACCAACCATGGCAGATCGCAGCAACCCCTTGCAAACCCCCTCCACAGCTTATGGGCCTGACACCATTTTGTCTCTTAGCATCTCTTCCATCCAGCCATATCTCAGTTCCACTCAGATCCATTGTCTTCTCTTCCCTCATCAGCCAAGAACACCATCCCAGGCACTCCTGCCATTTCCAACCTAAATTATAATTCTATGCAACATACTGAAGGTCAGCTCTCTCTCATCAGACCAAGACAAATGATTCAAATGCCCGCTACCTGCCTTAAGTCCTCCTTCTGCTCAACAGGATCATTGCAACACAGAGTATTTCCTCCAGCCTCACCTCAATCTTTCAAATGAAGCAAAATGTTTTTATCAGCCTCTGGAAACACATTTTGTGATGACATGATGATATGATCATCCTGGGGAGGACAGTGGTTCAGCCAGCCACCAAAGCCACAGGGCAGGCAGACGCCAGTTGGGCACTTTTGGAACAAGCTCCTCAGGGGCTGTAAACCACAATGTCAGGAGACAAACAGCAGCAAGATCCACAAGTGACTATTTGCTGCTTTTTACTCTGTCTCTTCTGCTTTTCTTCGGGTGCCAGTCACAGCACCTGGGACTGGCACTAGTGGCTCCCAAACACTAAATTCCTTGTCTCACAATCACATAACTTCCTGTACAAGGGAGATGGATGCTGAAGGTCACGTCTGTGCTTCACTCTCCTGAAGTTTTAAGCAGATACTCTGAGCAAATGAGAGGCAGTAAACTCTTGGAAGGCATTCATGGCACTCAGGAGAAATTGAAGGCTTGGCCTTGCTGCCTACAATCAGCTGAGTTTAGAGGGAGTGGAGATTTCAGAGTGAGCCAACTGCTGCCTTCACTCAGCACAGCTGAGGAAGAGGCTCCCCAGGCTGCCTTGGGCAATCTCAGAAACCACCCCAGGAGAAGGCTGAGCTCAGGGGTTCACATGCTGGCACCATCAGCCTGGGATGTGTGGCCGTACGAGGGCAGCCCCAATAGCTAAAGGGCACACTGTTTTTACCAGATGTATTAGGGACTGGAATCACCTCCATGGTTTGTTCCATGTTGACCATCTAGGGACAGAAGACTTCGAGGCTGCTTCTTTCCAATGCACGTTGCCTTTTGTCCTGACTGAGGGAGTTGGGGAAGGATGTTGGTTTCCAAACTGATTGCTAGGTTTGACAGAGCATGTCTACACTGCTCCATGATATAGTACACTGGTACTAGAAAATCCTAATTGTGGCATATAATGATACCAGTGTGGCATTGCCCTGACATTAACCAGCCCATGTGCACTAGCTTGCTGATAGGAATTCTGGATTCGGTCTGTACGCATCTAGGCTACATGTACTCACCTCCATCTCCATTGGCTGTACAATCATGCCCCTGTACAGATGTATATTAACCAAAGCTAACTAAAAGGGTTCAGATTAAGTAAATCAATCCTTCCCCATAAAGAGTCTGCATAGACTTAATTAAATTGATAACTGGGCCAACCTGATCTAAACTAGTGCAAATTTGGGTATAGACAAGGCTTTGTTTTCCTTACAAAAATCATTAATTAATCCAAATTTTGATTGGCATTAACTGCATAGTAACAAAAGTGAATACTCAGTCCAGTCTTCTAGTGTCTCTGTCTCCATCTGGCCTCAAATATAACACTTGGAAGAGCTGGACACACTCCTGAACCTGCCCTCAGAATTAGTATTTATTGTGCTCTTACCTGAAGCTCAAAGGACTCAGTAAAATTGCTGCTTTTTCCATAAAAATAACTTTATGGAAGCATCTATACAAACATTCCTCACAGAGGAATTTGAGCAAGTCTCACACTTATAGAGAAGCTATAATTTCTGAAGAAGCAGTAGTTAACCAGATAATTCTGTTCCAGCATCTCATCTATGGACCCTGTATAGGGATGATGGTATTATCCTATTTTTCTTTCTCAGCTAGTTAATAGGAAATCCCCTTTCAAAGGCAATTTCCATTTTAAATCACCCACATTAAGAGAGACATGTTTAATACCAATAAATCCGCTTTCTTAAAAGAGACATAGAAGCAAGGCTCATCGGCTGACTAAACCCTCTCCCCCCCACCCCCATTCCTGCCTTGCAATCTGTAGATCTCACAGAAGGGTGATCTTAGCTAGCTGTAGTTAGCTAGCTACGCTTCTCAGCACTAAGCTGCTCCTCGCTTTGTATTCACTCTGTGCCAAACCAAGGTCACAGGGACACGAGGAGCTAAAAGACTCTTCTTGCTGAGGGAGTTTCAGCCAGAGATGCTCGGAGGCTGGGTTTCCGCACACCTCCCATGGGAGCCTCTCCCTACATCAGTCTCCCACTACAAGTCAGTGTGGGGTGTGTGCTATCTAAAGGCTCTGCAGATGAAATTATTTTTCTCCTCAAAGCTTTTTGTAGCACACTGTGGAGAACCAGCCACCAACTCTCAGAGGGATCACTAAGCCCAAAACACATGCCCTAAGGGTCCCTCCTCATCTATGGGGACACAACTCTATTTTCACCAGCACTTCTCCTGTCCAGAGGGATTTCTAGCCTAATTGCTCTTGCAGACAGTTGTACCACACCTTTGGCAGAGAAGCGTGTGGCAGCCTTTCCAGGTCTCTTGTGTGCTTCAAGCCGCAGTCAGCAGTGTGGGCAATGCTAAGGCAATACTCTGTCAGAAGCCAGTGAATGGTGACTTCAAAGCACCCCCACAAGGTCAGGGCTGCAGTGGCATAGGTATCTTACTTGTCTGACAGGAAGAGACACAGCTGAATAAAGCCCCTGTTGCTTCCCCGTGCTGTGACAAGGATAAGGAGCAAAAATTACAAAGTGAGATAAGGCTTAGGGGGGAAAAAATCAAAACCAAGGTACAGCAGAAAACCTTGGTCTGGCTGCTCTTAGTGCTGCCAAGTACTGCCCCATAGCCACCCATGTGATTTTCCCCTGCCTCATCATTCAGCTCCCATAGTCAGACCTTCTGCTGGCAGGTATAATGCTGTGTCCCTGCAATGGTCTCTCATCTCAGACAATAGCCAGCTCCCTTCACTGAGATGATATCATGACACAGCTGTAGGAATCCTGAAAATTGCTTTGAAATCTTCTGTCTGAAGCACATATAATTCATCATGCGTTTTTCCAGTTGAAAGTCTGAACTATTTATTTGGCACAAAAATTCTTGTTTGTTTGATAGCAAAGGGCTCCATTTGCTCTGGACACACCCCTGTTCCCCCACCAAGTACACAGGCTCCAGCTCTGCAAGCACCCCTATAGGTAGTGTAGTCATGCACGGGCATGACAAAAACAGCATCTCCACCAGCAAGCCCCTACCTGTGTGTCTGTATGAAGTAAAGCCCCTCAGAGTGGTGGAGCTGAGCCCAGTGACCGAGGAGGGCCCTTCAGCAATGTCCCAACCCTGCAGAAGGACCCTTACAACCAGATCCTTCCCCTCCAGGATCATTGCTCTGACAAAGCCTGTTGATAGAGGAACATTTCAAAAAGAAGTTTATTCCTCAAGGTGCATAAAGGTAAGAACAGAAGACTCTTGCTTCGTGCTTTATTGTTTAAAGAGCCTTGCCCTCATTTTGCTCCATGACTCTGTGGCTGACTGGGCACTGCTAAGGAGCAAGGACAGTTCTTCCACTGTGACAAACCGCCCTGCCTTTACTGGAGCAGGAAGCCATCCTCCTCCTCCTCCCTCGCAGCACTCTTTCCAGTCTAGATAGCATGGATAATTATATCTGTTTCCGTGCTCTGCTTAACCAAAATGGTATTTCTTAAACAATTCCATAAACACAGACAAGAGCACTTTGTTTGCCATCTCGTACTTATTTTCCACCTGATAAAAAGATCTTTTTCTTGACCTGAGAGTGAATAAACCTTAAAAAAAACCTTAATCCTGTACTCAATGGAGAGAAAGAGGAAGGACAAAACATGAGTTTGGAGAGCTTCATGGCTTTCTGCTCTGTAACTTGTCCTAATAGGTCATAGCAGTTAGGTCACATTACAACACAAGACCAATGAATGATATGTAGATCAGGGTAAAGCATACAAAGATTAATATAAATTTTATGCAACAACTTGCTTAAATACTGCTTCTAGGGAAAAATAAGTTAGGGAAACAGTGGGAGGGAGAGCACATAATCCTCATTTTCTGTTATTCCAAGGCAAATTTAACCTGTTCAGTAGACAAAACATCTTGCTTGACCAAAATATTTTTGTGTTAAAAAGATGAATTAGTACTCTAAGTAACTTCTACCATGCCCCAGGGTGGAGTTAGGTGCATGCTACAATGTTCCTATCTGTCTCTATCTGCACTGAACTGTTAAGCAGATGCTCACTGAGGAGAAAATAGACTGCAATAAACTGGCACTGACACACACCTGAATCACTGGAACTGCTATAGAGATAAAATTCATCTAAGAAATGTGGTTTCCATTTCCATTTTCCTTTAATAAAAAGCTATTGAAACATTAAAAATACCTACTATTTCAAACAGCATACTATACACATAAGTAAGAGAAGAAACAGACTTCATTTTATTAGGTAAAATGTAATACATCCCAATACTGTACCTCATGGAAGAGCCGAATTAAAGTCTTTTTTCAGAGCAAGGAACAGATCCTGTTCCCATCTACAGAGCTGACCAACAGTTAAGGTCTGGTCCATTTTCAAAGCTGTAGTCAATGAATGAGGACACACCACAGACCCCAACAGAACTGCATGAGGAAAAGAAGAGAGCATACAGTGCAACACACCCAAGTGGAGATCTCTGGCTATGCTGACAGTGCACTGCCCTTCCTCCCTCAATCAACCTCCTCTTTGGTCTTACTCTCAGTGTTCTTCCCTAGTTACTATGCAGTGTGAGCCAATACACTCTCATCACTTTAGCACTGCTCTTCCCAGAGTGGGGCAAAACCCTGAAACAGTCGATTCTTTGATCTTCATGCAAATCTCCCAAAGTTCTGCCCAGCCTGCTTCAACAGCATGTAATGAGCTCCTGCCCTGTGCAATGAGTAGTCACGACAAAACCCCAAAATTACACAGATAAATCATTGTCTCCTCTCATGATACCGAGAACAGTAATTATTCTGCCAAATTAACCTGCCTCCAAATCAAGACTTTGGTCCTGCACTCTAGGAAGATTTAAGAACATGAATTTGAAGTACCCATAGTACTCAGATGAGATCAGTAGCAGGAGTGGAAAGCTATAATGAAGAGCTGTATGCCCCTACATCCCCACCTGTGTAAGCCAGGCTGACAGCTCCAGAGCTGGTGGTTAGTTGTCACATCAGCCTTCTAGAGAAATGTGAAACCTGAATAGATACAGCACCCCAAATTTCTGTCATTATGTACCAAAAAGAAACATTGCCATGCTAAGCTAATAGATGATCAGGTCTTCTTTAACAATCTGAACAAAGATCATAATGGACACTATAAATTGCTGCATAATCTCAACTCTCAATAAAAATCTGAAGAGTGTTCTAAATACCATTTTTACTGGCTATGATCCCTCCACACTCCACCTTGTATATTTCTCTTGGGAAATGTTCAGCATCACAGTGCCCAAGTCCCATCTCTTGCTGATCCCTTGTATTCACTGCTTTGCACCACCCTGTTGTACATGGTCCAAGGTGAAACATCATCCTTGTTACAGCAGAAGGTTTCCAGCTCAGTAGCAGAGGACAGCAACTCAGAATTAGCAAGAACACCAAGATTGCCAGATAATTAATGAGGCTCATAGCTATACTGAGTTTTTGGTCTCTAGGAAGAAGCTAAGCAGCCATTTCCTTACAGCCACACCTTGAACACTCTTGCAGTGGCGTAAGGAAAGCCAAAAAAGTACCAGTGCTCTTTCCAATAATGCCTTGAAAAGTATTTGTCATGGAGAAGAGGAAAATGCCACATTTGGGGTAGGTTCCTGATACAAGACCCTTTAGGTTCTCAGGGAGCAGAAGGGGCAGGCTGCTCCAGAAGGAAAAGCAAGAAAAGCTGGGTACTGCAGGACCCCACCATCGCCAACACAGGCACAGCACCTGAGCAAAGCCAGTACAGCAGTCACCTTACAACCACAAATCAAGTCCAAGGTCAGTCCAGGAAACACAACAATATTCATCAAAGCTGTGCTACTCACTGCACAGCTCAGGCTCAGAGCAGGGCTGAGGCTGGAGGGAACCCCCAGGCCAAGGAGCAGTGGGGGTGCATGGGTGGGGGCTCCAGGTGAGGTGCTCAGGGCAGTCACAGTCCACCAGAGCAGTGGGGCTTGGCAGCAGCTCGCAGTACTCAGTTTCCCATGTATGGGCCATGAGTCAGCTTCCATGGCTGCTGCTCCAAGTTTTTCACCTAGCAACAAGACAGACGGATGGATGGGGGGGTGTTAGGAGAGATGTTGAAGCAAAATGAGATGAGAAAGACAGAAACTAAATTGTCAGGGAGATTAAGAGAAAGATGTGGTGCGTGAAGCTACTTGAGCTTCTAAAGGACAAAGTTTATGGGTAGCAGAGTCCCTTCTGCACTTCAGCCTTCCTGGGAAAGCATGAACACCTCTCATGGAGTGAGGGACACATGCAGCTCTCACTTGAGCCACACTGCAGGTCCGTGGGCTTCTGTGCTTTGATCTGCATGTCAAAAGCTCTGCACCAGCTCATCTGTGACCAAAGGCTTTGTCATTTGCAGGGCATGAGCTTACCCGGAATCCACTTCCCACCAGGCAGCACAAAGTGCTCTGTCAAGGGGTAGCCATGAGGCAGGTCTCGCCATGCCCACTGAGAAATGACAAGTGAGCATTACCACAGCTGATTTTCAGCTGGTTGAACTGAATCCACTGGGAGGGTTGGAAGGCAGGATGCCAAGAGCTGCCCAGGGGATGGATCCCATCCAGGGCCAGAGCCCTGTACCCTCCCCCAGCGCACACAGCCTTTCCTGCCGGTGGCAGACTTAGGATCAGGGAGAATAGCCAGGCTGCTTCACCACCTCTTCCCAGAGGAGAGGGTGCTCTCAGAGACTTGAGGGTCAGCACTAGGGAAGGCTGTGCCTCCTCAAGCTCTAAAAAAAGGACTTTGTTCCCGCTCAGCAATTTTTTCCCATCTGGGCTAAATCCACTCTTAGAAAGAGATAGCTCTATCTCCAGGGAAACAGGCTCTCTGTGCTCACAGGGACTCAGCCAGCTCCCCCTCTCCTTCTTCTGTGGGGTCACTAGGCAGCGAGGCTTAGGCACCCAGACACAATGGGGCATCAGGCTCGTAGGGCCACCCCAGGTCCAGAGCTCTGCGAGAGCAGGGTGCTCCAAGGCAACATGTGCAGGTCTCTCTGCTGGAGCCACACAAAACCTTTGTGAGCTTGCCCAGCTCTGGAGAGCTCACACAGAAGTGATTACAGAGATTGACCATGCTCAGAAGTCTCTCATTACTGAGACTGACTCGTGCAGACTGCTTTGAATCTTATTTGCCCAAAATAGCTTCACGTTCTCAGCACCAGTTTTCTTTGCAAAATCATTCACTGCCCTCCTTCTCACCACAGAGAGCCAGACACGTCCTGCTCACCAAGAAGTCCTCCCCAGGTGTGCTACATCATCCCTGTCCCCCCTCACAATCGCCCTCCATCCTCTCTCCTTCTGGGTACTGCAAGTCCACGGCGTGCTCTGGGCAAGCTTGGGAGCCAAAACAGCTCAGAGGGAGTCAGGATGACATGACAACAGCAGAGCTCAATGCAGAGTCCCACAAGCCCCTTTTCCAGTTAGCTCAGACCAGTTATCACCTCCTCATCATGCCTTCCCAATCTCTGGGCAAACAATTCATGGCATGGTGGAGGAAGGTTTCACCTAGAAATTTTTGGTTTTCCTCTCTCTAGGATCAACCCTCAAATCTGAGACCCCAGGAAATTACCCCAGCAGCTACATTTTGGGGATCTGAGAGAACTGTTCTGCACTAGCATCTGAGCTAGAAAGGAAAGAAGTCCATAGGGGTCTTCTGAGCTACAGTCTCCCCACTCATGTATGGACATGACACCTCTCATATGGGTACTGTCTCAGGTAACTCACCCTTCCCTGCTTTGGGGACAAATTTCCAAATCTATGACCACTGCTTCTTTGCTCAGAAGCAGAGACAGCCAATGCACCCCACACTGTGCTGCAGGATGGTTATACCAAGGTTTCCACACAGCTCTGCCATCAGGTCTGCCCTGCTGGGACCCCAGTTAAAGAGGAGTACACATGGGCAGTGGACATGCTGCCTTCCTACCCCCCAGACTCTGGGGCAGAGCACAGTGCAGGAGTCCAGCCCTGACACAATGCCCACCCAGAGTTCGTTGCAGGATCTGTGCCTTATCTCGCTTCAGCATCTGAAAGCAGACTTTGGCTAAGTCCTACATGCTGCTATTTAAAGTAAGCCAATTTGTATTCATTCTGCTCGCTACATTCACCAGTTGTTCTGAATTGTGTTTGAAGCTGAAGGGAAGAGGAAATGTACAACAAGAAAAAATTATACACTGGTAAATTTTGTGCTAATCCCTTCTCCTCCCATTATCACTTCCCCTTTTTTTGGGTTTCTTTTTGTTTTCTGTGTTTTATGTATTATTAGCTTTAGCATAATTTTGACTGAGAAAATACGTAGCTGATAGGACGGACTAATTACACTACCTAGAAGAATTAATTACACCATCTGTGACTGACAGTGGAGTCTGACTTGTTGCTTCCTGGTAGATGGAGCTACAACACCAGCTGCCCTGAATATTTTCCTGTAGAAGGCAAAAGAAGAATTGCTGTAGGAAGCATCGTTTAAAAGCCATTACTTCTCTTTTTGAGCAATTTAACATCATTGGGTGACCTAGACTGGTTGGCCATGTCAGGAGTGAGGCTAATTTGCCTTCCCTTGTGATATTTCTATGGATATTTCTACACATATCCTGGCCCTCTGTCACTAGCAAGTAAGGGGCTCAGTCAATCCTAAGAGCTAAAATGGGCCAGGGCCCATTTTCAAGGCAAGTGGCACAGCATGGTTCATGTCCCTAGAACTACCTTCCTCTTCTACCCCTTCACATCTCCTGGAACCACCTCTCTGGACAAAGCCATCCATGAGCTGGAGCCAGGCTTTATCCACAAGTTGGCACAGCCTAAATTTGTTTTGGGGGCTGCACTAACAGTGTGATGGTCAGGATCATCACAGGACATCCAACGCCCTGACTCTGCCCAGTGTTCTCACAGAGACTCCCAAGATCAGCATTTGCTGTTGTTCACCAGCTATGAGTGGGATGAGAGGGCAGGCCATTCCTTCAGCATTCACAGTGCATGGACAAGAAGCCACCACACCTCAGGAGAAGCAGGGAGCTGGAGGCAGTGAGGTTTTGCCTTCCTGGAAAGACTGAATCTCTTACATGTTCACCCACAGAGTCCCATCTGCCTGCTGCTGGCCTGCCATCAGCAACCAACTGGCTGCAGTCCTGAAAGGACCGTGGCAACTTTGGTGTCTGCAGCCACCTGAGGATCTGTCCTGGTTCATATCCTGGCTTACAATGGGTCTGCTGAAGGTTGTCGTGGCTGAATGTGGGTGATGGAAGATCTGCACAGATGCACAGCCTTGAACATGTGTTTTCAGCTAAGGGAGAGGAGTGGTGCTCACATGGGTCAGGAAATTTTAAGTAGTCATACTTTAAGGTAGCTGTTACTGCCCTTTTACCTCCAGCTCTGTTGCAGTTCTTTTCCTCCCACTCGTCTTTTAAGCCCACTCAATTTACAAAGGTTATGTTAGAGCAAACCTCTTGCCTGCATAAACACATCCCTAACCAAAATTCAGGACCCCCAGCATACGACTGTACATACACCCCCTTGCTATTGTTTGCCAGGCACACTATACATGGACAAAAAACCTCACTCTCCAGCCCTTGATCCATAGTTTTAACTAGGGATCTGGTTTCTCTCAGTGCTGAACAACTTAGTGCAGCGATCCTTAGCCAGAGAAACCTGAATTCTTCTCTAGATAATGAAGGAAGAGCTCAAGAGATCCACTGAGACCTTATGTTTGCCTGACTCATTTTCTGCCCTGGATCTTGAACAGCATCCAAACCATATTTGGGTTAAGCCTCTAGGAAACACACACTAGCAGGACACAGACAGATCCTGGGGAATTCCCAGGCGCTCACAGGGGAGGTGAGCTTTAATTTGGAACTGATATTGGGAAAGACCTGTGATGGCAACAAAGGACTGTCAGTGCACAAAGATGCTCTGGCCTTAACCTGTAGGCAGGGTGTTGAGAACAGCCCATAACTCTCTAAAGGACTTTTTTAACATCATGAAATTCCTTGGTGGGTGCTGAAATACCAAGGTACTAGTCCTGCACTGCCATAGCAAGAGCTCATGTCTGGCTTATAACAAATATTTGCATAGATGCATTTCACAGGAAACAAACTTCCTGAAATCCTTCTCTTCTGGAAAGGAGAGGACCTACAAAATTTGGTAGTTTTTCTTTCTTTCTCCCCAGGTAATCCTGGTGCCTCTCATTCTCATTGAATGAAATTCTCCACCTCCAACATGGGAGTGCTTTTCTTTGCAGCCTATGGCCACTCCCAGCTCCAAGGACATGCCACCAGTTTCTCTTGAAATGAGTATTTTCTGCATCTTGCCAAGTTCTGTATATGTGGGTGAAGGGTGGAAGAAGAGCAGGCTGGAGTAGAGCTGGAGAGCAGAAAGGAGATGTGGCAGTGAAGAAAGAGGAACAATAAGACAGAGGGGGTGTCTTAAGGGTGTATATAAGAAGCAAAAGGATGTCTGATGAAGGGGAACAGTCACTTGGGAATGATAGGAAAAATCTGGGGAACAACAGCAATGCAATGAGTGCGCAAAATGAGAGAGGAAAAGAGGAGCAGATGCACAGGGAACTGACAGGGAGACGCCAGTCTGCTGTTTGCAATTCTGGAAATAGTGATGGGGTGAAGGATTTGGACCTGCTACAGGATATTCAGGCACACGTTTTTCAAGAAGCTGTTCCTGCGTTTTCAGCTGGGTATTTCTGTGACCTTGAAATGTCACTTTATTTCTTTATACCTTAGCTTACTCACCTGTCATTTAGAGGTAGTGATAATATTTCAATCACAACAGCATGGGTATGCTTAAGCAAAAAGCTTCAAGATCATGGGTGAAACTGCAGAGTATTGTCACATTTACTCAGATTTCACACATGTTCAGACACACTCAAATGACCTCGTATATCGATAACTACATGTATGTAGATTCAAATATATCACAAAGATATGTATGCCTTATTTATTTAGGCCAAGCTGACATTTCACGGTTGCCTAGTTACCAGAGAACAATAATGAGAATCAGTTTAGTATATATTGCGTGATGAAGCGATGGGAGAGGGCAGATGGGTATCATGTCAGACACAAGCACTTGTCAGGTAGGTTACCCCTTTTGGTGGGAAACATAGAGAAAGGCAAAAGAGATCAGAGCTGAAAGGAATTCAGACAGGGAAGGAAATAAGCTGGGGTGTGTGGTATGTGTGTTTCTTGGGATTCCCATGGAACATCTGTAAGCATGAATCAAAGCTCAGGACACTGGAAGTTGTGAAATGTTCATTACTTTCATGACATATTCCAGGTCTCAAGTTAAACAAACATTAGGAACATCGTAAGTGGTTACAAAATCTGCCTTTACTTACACCACACCTCTACCTTCATCCACACCAGTACTGGTACCTTTTCTTCAAAACAAATGCCTTTGCTCAGTCTAAGGAAGAAGAAGGTTGTGCTGGTCAGAACAAAAAAGCACCACAGTAATCAAAAGCTGAAAAAAGTGCATTTTCCCCTTCCAACTGCATTAATTTTCTTCAAGATTTGCCTCCACTGCAGCTCCCAACCATTCCAAAATTTGCTTGGCCTGATTTTGTAAACTCATGGAGGAGCCTTAAGGTTCAAAAACTCATCTGACTGCTTCATTTCATCCCAGGACACCATGAGAGTGGTTTATGGTTCAACATTCCCTTCGGAATAGAGATTCTGGAGTTCAACCTTCCCTGGAGGCACTTCTAATAGCAGACAAAGAGGTTAAGACAAAATTAAAGATACAGTGTATTTGCCACTATCCATATCCTAAAAATAGAATTGCTAAGCTTAGAGACAGAAAACCAGACTTTTGCTATAGTTAAGCTGCCAGGAGTTCACTGTCTGCATCATCCAGCTTAAAAGATGCTAGAACACAGTCCTTGTACTAGGGATACAAATCCCAGGCAAGACCCTTGTCCTGGGTATTCCTCGGACACATACTGGATACGTTACTTACCTTAAATACATAGCTCCCTCACAGAGTTCCATCGAGAGTTAAGGCTTCTTTCCATACTCCTCAATCTCTAAGAATTCCCTATGACTCATTATATTAATATTTAATCAAGCTATGTTAACATTTCTTCCAAATGATTATTGACTGTCCTAACTTTAGAGATGCTGTTGTTGTCCCTTGATCATATCTAGGAACAACTCCTGACAAGATAGTTAAAAAACCTCTTTGCTGGTGAAGTTAAACACCAATGTTTAACTTGGCTCCAAACAAGCCATTTTAATGTTTTTAAAGAAATATTGCTAAGACTATCACAGCATATGTCTGGTACCAGACTCAAAGGACCACCCAGCCCAGTGCTCTGAATATAGCAAGAACCAGCAAAGGCTTAGGAAAAGACAGCGCAAATACACAATGATCCTTCTCCCACTGCATTCTCTCAGCAGCCACATAGCTGTGGCTGGGAGTTTTCTGAGTCAAAGACCACATCTGCATCAATGTGTTTAGTAGATCTTAATGGCCTTCTTTTTTTTTTTCCATAAATGTGTCAAGATGCTTTTAGAACTATTTATAATTTTGCCCTTCACACCATCCGGTGAATTCCACAATTTATGCATGCAGATGAAAAAAAAGTGCCTCTTTTTGATTTTTACTGGGGATTTCTACTCTTCATATTAAGAGAAAACAGTAATTTCCTACCCATCTCTGTGATCCTCCTAGACCCCTGTCATGCCCTACTCAGACATCTCTTTTCCAGGCTGAAAGTCCTAATATCCTACCAAATAAAAGGGAGGGTTCGAATCTTGCTGCCTTAGGAACACAGATATTGAAAAGCATGCAAAATGGTAGAAAATTATATATATATAGCATGAAGAAGATACACATTATACAAACATATTAATGAGATCAGCACATGCAGTCCACCGCAGGATCTTGACAAAGACTGGACAGAATGGCAAAAAATCCACCTTGGGGAGAACAGTGCTTGGAACAAATCATGTTTGCCCACTACTAAAGGATGTTGTTACATCAGAGCAGTAAAAGTGAACATTTTTACATCATTCCAACCAGTTTCAGCTCACATAAACTGACCCCAGAATCAGCTGTGCTGCCACAGACATCAGATATCTACTGTATTTCTATCCAGCCAATTACAAAGTTAGACATAAGGCTGGAACCCACTCAGAAAAAGTGGCTCCAGTTGCCTGAAATCTAATCTAAATTACAGATCCAGCAAATCCTAGATCAAGTTTGACTGAGAAAGTTTTTAAACTACCTTGAATTTTGGAGGCGTATTCTCCAGGTCTGGAGTTTGGGGGTTTTTTTCTGTACTTACATACCCAGGTAAGTAAAAAATATTGCTTTTTAATCCCCTCTGCAGGACAAGAGTTGCCTCACCAAGCAATCTTCTGGGCTGTGCCATAAATCATGCTGAGATCCAAGTGCACAACATATAGGAGCTAAAAAAACTACAAAAGAAAGGCGGAGACCCAAAAACATCCACTGGCAAATTATAACTGAACTTTACTTTCTAGCCTATACCCTCAAAGGTTGTGGCAACTAAAGTCAGATGCTTGTGAGATATTGAAGTGACCGTTGACTATTACTGTCTACCTACTTAGCAAGGCTTATTTACTTCATGTTCATCATGCAATCTGAAATCATCCAATAATAACTATTCTAAATAAGTCAACCACGTTTTCATATTTAATGTACATACTGTAGCTAAATAAAACCACTTTTGAGGGGTAAATAATTGCAGAGGAAGAGAAAAATTCAAGAGCGTAGGCTATGAAGATGCACTTTCAGCTGAAATTTTTTAAAAAGCAATTAGTTGAGGCAGAAAAGCAGGAAAACTGTTCCTATATGGCTAAATCAACACTAACTGGTAGATAAGTAGAAGAAAGCAAGGTGGTACATGAGGGGAGGGGTGGGAAGCAGGTTATGGTCTAAAAGACATAACAGACAAGAGCAAGGAACCTGAACCACAAGGTTGCTTCATGCTGAGTCTAGGGGTAAGTCCTTTAAATTCCTCTGTTGAACAGCTTTTGCACTTGTAGTGGGGGGATAGAACTTACAAATGGGGTATTGTAAGGATTAATAGTGTGAAGAGGTTTAGGAATCTAAGTGCAGTACAACCAGCCACAAAGAGTGAAAAACCTAGGAGCTGGACTGCAGAAAAGTCACTACAAGGTCTTGACATTTTTTCCTCTGAAAAGGCTGCTGTGTTTGAACAGTCTTTGGAGCGCTCGATTCCCAGCTCCCCAGTATGTAACATTCACAGAGTCACCAGCATTCCCAAAAGCAGATGGTGACTTTGGATCACCTCTGGAGTGACTCTGGCCACTTAGTGATGCAGAAAATCCAGCTCCTCCCCACAAGTGTCAGTAATTCCCTCTGCTCCAAGCATCTCCTCATCTGCAAGACCAACAGTGAATTACTAACTTCTCAGCCCCGCCTCTCCTGATGTTGTCCCAGCTCACAGCAGTTACTTCCTACTTCTCCCCCTTATTCCTTGGCCCAACCTCTGCTAGGATTCCTCTTTGCTCGAGGACCCCTACCATAGCATACCACATAGATTGCTGTGAATCAAGGTGGGATAGGGTGGGGTGAAACTACACAGCTTCGGCAGCATTCAAGACTTCCTGATTCTTTCTTGCCCAGGGGAGAGAAGGGTTTGGAATCCCACTTTTTCTCTTTTCCACACCTATGATACTAAAAGTGAGTGGAATAAAATGAAGTCAGCCCATTTTACCCAAAGGTGACAAGGGAGGAGCACTGCACAGAACATCTGTTCCCTTCACTGTCTACCCACAGGAGGTCTGCTGTCCTTCCTCCCAGTTTAAAAACCGTTTTCCAGTTTTTTTCATAATCCAACAAAAACAGTAGCCACCTCCTCAATGAAACTAGGGTCATGGTTCAGATCTATGAACTGTCCAGAGATGTAAGGCAGCACAGATGCAGACCACAGAGAAATGGTGTGAGGTGATAAGGGGACCATTTTCAACCACACCAGCCAGGGGGGCAAGCTAGGCAAGCCCAGAAAAGGGTGTGAAATATGAAACAATGCAAAAATCACCTCCTGAATCACACAGGAATTTCTCCACTGGAGAGAAGAGGAGAGCAAACCTGCAGAAAGATGTTGCAATGTACAAAGAGGATCTGAATTTTAGAAGTAAGGGTTTTTCTGGAAGAACAATTGAGACAATTGGTACGTGCACACATTATCCTACTTGTAATGACACCACCTTGGGGTTTGTTCCCACAGAAATAGCCCAGCCTGGATTTGGCCAGCAGTGGATGAGCAGCATGAGGAAACAAAGCAGGAGCTGTGTTGGTGGCTCTGCAGACAGCACTCTGTCACCAGAGACAGCTCTGGATGAGCACGTCCCTGAAAGACTGTATCTGAGGATGCTGTCTGCCAGATGGCCCCAAATTCTTCCCAAGGCTTTGAAGTTTGTCATGATTTCATCCTTTTTTAGGACTATGAAGCCCTGCCTCATGCAAAATGAGGCTTCTCCTGCTTTAAGCAGTGGTGAAGCAGTGTCTCCAAGAGCTCTCAGGATGGAAGATGAATGTTCTATCTAGCATTCGCAGGTAACTCTGCTCACACCAAAGGCACACACTCTTATTTCAAGGGGATGAAGCACGTCTCCCCAGGTAGTAGGAAATATGCCCTGTGGAGAGCAGGCTGGGTCGGGAAAATGGTCAGTTCAGGAAAAGACTAGGAAGCAGTGATTTGTAAAGCCAGAGTGGTCTAGGACCATGTCTCATCTCAGGCGAGGAGGACACCACCAAAGCAATATGATGTGCAAGGGACCAGAACTGATAAAAAATAAGAAAGAGGAGAAGATCAAGTGGAAATAGGAGGATGTTGAGGGGCAGATGAGATGGCAAATGCAAGCTGGATAAATGCTATTCTATCCCCCCTCCTTACTGAGCAAAAGCACTTTGAAAATAAGTTATTATTATTACGAGCATAAAGAAATAATCCCACTTTTGCTCTATCATCTCTCCGTTTGGTTGAGAAATGTCAGATGCTCAGGGAGGGGAGGAGGAAAGGTTGACATCAGACAACATCCATTTGTAAAATTGTATCTGCCAGTTCCAGCAGCTGTGATCTCCAGTTAATATCAGAAGTGAATGTGAAAGGTTAGACAGAGGGGAGCTGGGGGTGGAGGAATGATGATTTTCAGTTCTCCCCAGCAATTCTTGGCACAAGAGCCAGCACTTGATAACGAATTGACTCAGTCACTAACTCACATAGGCTCCCTCTCTAGTAATGGACTCCAGTCTCATTAGCAAATACAATTAACAGTAAAAATAAACACACTTGCACCCTCCCCCTCGAGTGCTGCTGACACAGCCTTGATTGATGGATCTCACAAGTATATCAATGAAAGGAGAGGACAGTTGCTGTTATCAGTCAGCTTGAACATGGAATGGAGCTAATAATAATATCTTACTTTTACACAGTTTCTTTCTGTCACGATCCAAAGCACCATAGAAAACAGAGCAGTCTAGCAAGCTCTAAATGGTTTGCAGTAGGTAATTTTGAGAAGGGACTCTCATTTTAAACTTCTCTGTTCAGTTGCTCAAAGGAGCCATATTTTAAATTTATTAATTTTCTGCTAGCACTGACAGTGAACAATACCCAGAGTTAACAGCCTAGAAAAGAGAACAACAGAAAGCAGCCAGGCTTTGTTTTGTTTGCAAAACAAACAAATCTCAAACGGTTCCTTTGGTTCTGAAGCAGGACTGCACATACCTGGGCCTCATCCTAGTGATGAAGTATTCTGGCGAGCCTCAGGAAAAAATTTCAAAGATGTTATGCCTGAGTTATCTGAGAATGAAAGGGGGAGAGATGGAAGAAAGTATATTTACAGCCTTTAAACAAATAATTAATCAGATCTTTTTGCACTACTGAAGTGCAAGGAGTTGAGATTACACTTTGGTGAGGAATTGTCATTACACCAGATCATAATGAAGAAAAAGATATTCATCATTTCAGAAGTGTGTCTAGGCATTAGCAATGCACACATGCAGTGACACCACAACATTATGCACAGAACATGCCTAGCAGTCTGCAGTGGCAGATGCAGTTTTATACAGAAGCAACCACTTCCCATCAAAGATTATACATTGCAGAAATTCCAGTGAAGGGCCATTATGCACATACTCCACGGGCTATGTCTGAAGGCACTATTTAGAGCAAGGGCCGTATGTACGTCTCCCAGCACGCAGTGTTCAGTATGCATTATCCCACTTCACGCTACTTGCTGCACAGATCCTCCTGCCTGAACTGTCAGCTGCAATCTCACCAAAAAAGGCAACAGAGTTGAACCCATTCCTCTCATGTTTATTATCACAGAGTCGGGAGTGCAGTTTCACTCCTTGGTGAGAGGGTTTCTGACAAGGCCCCACATCTTCCACAGCCGCAGAATTTTCTACAGAATACGTTTTATTTCCTCTTAAACCGCAGGTCTGCATTCTTCAGGTAATGACATTCTACTCTAAGGTTGTGGAGAAACCTTAAAATACCAAAGAGATGTAATCTGATGCCATGCTCTGGCATCAGATCTGAGGGCTCCTGAATCCAGAATCAGCATAGAAGCACCCTTTTCCATTCTTCTCCAGGGAGGTTTTATGCCTGAGCCAGCTCTGTGGCTCTTCAGTACATACGAGAAAGGCATAAAACCTTCCCTTTACCTTACTGGCATATAATGCTAATTAAAACAAAATTATTAGCTCTATTAAATTCCCTTTAATGGAGAAAACAGATGAACAAAGAAGGGGTTCCTTAAATCCAGTACAGACAGTGGCTGATTCACCAAACCCCAAGTTACCATTGCTTCTCTCATTGCTTTCCCCATTGGCTGGTTCAGCAGTGAACCGCAACCAGTATAAAAACTCATTTCACATTGAAAAGAGAGATGCTGTGCAAAACAAATTCAATTTAACCTCAACGTTAATAATGAAAAGAACACATCAACCAAAACATTATCATTTTATATGTAAACGGTTTTGGTTTTTTTTAAGAATTCTTCTACAAAATGCACATGCTATTCAAAGTAAGGAGTTTTTCAGCAGCATTAAGACCCAGTCACTGGGTCTTGAGTTTTGTTTCTAGCAGCTGGATGGCAAGGCCATCTCAGACCTGGTTCCTGCATACAATTCAGCCTGGCTGGTTCTTTCCCAGTCACTTCTTATCTCTTCTGCTCACCCAGAACACTCCATCTACTGCCATATGTTTCCCAGCAATGCTTCTATACAGTAGTCTGCCAACATCAGCTTGTGGACTTGAAGGGAAGGGCATCAAACTCAGCTCACCTAAACTGACAAGTAATGAGTAGTATTAGGGACTGGAGGTTGCCAAAATCTCAGTCCCTTAGAGGCTGGAGACAGGATTTTCTGCATGGACGAAGGTCTGAGGAAGTAGAGAAGAAGTGAAAGAGTTTCTTTAGGAAGGAGGAAGAAGAGGAAGGAGAAGTGAGCCAATCCACACCTATAAGTTCAAACCATCAAGAACACATCTATTCTTCCTGAATGCTTTGATGTGGAGATGGAAAGCCATCATTTTTCATTCCCAGTCTAACCATGACACCATGTTTTGCACAAAAACCCATCTGTTGTTGATGTTCAGTGCGCTTGACAGTTCTCTATTCCCCTCCACCACAAGCTGTTGCTGTGGGGTTCAGTTCTCCTGCTCCCAAATCTCATTTGCTTTCTGCACCCAACAAGCTGCAGCTCTGAATTACTCCTAAACAGAAGACATGCAGCTTCTGATCTTCCTGATGGAAGAATTTGCTTTGTAACCTCTATCTTTTTTTCTTCTAGCATATAGGAATTCCTCTGTGTACAAACAGCACTTTATTTTGAGACCAAATTGCCCCAGATTCTTGCTCCTCCTACTTCCTGTGTAGCATTCAGCACATCCTGCTTCCTGGGCCAGGCCCTTCTGATAACATCAGGTGAATAGAATAGGAGAAGTTCCACAACAGAAAATTTTGTTTGTTTTAAATCTATATTTATCATGCCAGTGTGCAACAGAGAAGATTTAATTAGCCAGTGAAGCTTGCCTTTGGTATGTTTTCATGAATACAGTAGAAGTTTTGATGCATGACTTCAGGCTACTACAACAAACAAATAAAACACACTGTGAAATTAAGAAACATAATAATATACAAGAGAAGACATTTGGCTGCTGTTACACATTTCACTGAGAAATAGGCCACCACCAAAACTGGATCAAGCTGCCTAAATCTGGGGATATATTTTAATTCAGATCAAATTTTTGCTCTGCAGTCTCAGTTAAATGCTGGAAAGCAGTTAATCGCACGTGAGCTGCTGCACAGGACCCTGGGCAAAAATGAGGAGAGAGAAGAAAGCATGGGTGACTAAATAAATGACCCTGATGTGACACATTAACAAAACCCCAAGGTTGTTTTGCATGATTTTGACAGCAAGGGTTGCAAAAAGACTGCTGCGCCAACCAGGACAACACCAGAACACAGCATGACCCTGCCCATATTTCTGCCATGCTCCCTATTATGGGTCTGCAGAGATCTGAAGTGGACCCACCCAGCAGCACAAGTGCTCACACGGCTCTTTAGAGCACAGGTAGGTCCTGCCAATGTCAGTTATGTGGTACAGATGAGTAATACTCAGAGTCAGCATTAAGAGTGAAAGCTGACCTCTTCTAAGCAGCTGCAGAACAGCATCCTTGGGATAGCTTTCTGTGAAGGAGGTCTTCAGATCTTCCCAGATATACCTTTGATCCAGTTCTAACTCTGTCACACATGTCTTGCCTGACCTTCTCTGATGAGCAGAAGTTAAATAACACATTTGACTTTGCAGGTATGTCATAAGGATTCATTATTGTCAGGGTTTGGAATACTT
>VYZT01022333.1:293-14670 GCA_013400735.1 Pomatostomus ruficeps
AGGGAAGAGATGCCATTCAGAGAGACCTTAACAGGCTTGAGAAGTGGGTCTCTGGGAGCCTCACATAGTTCAACAAGGTCAAGTGCAAGGTGCAGCATGTGGGTCAGTTCAATCTCCAAGCATAAGTACAGGCTGGGTGGAGAATAGATCAAGACTAGCTCTGGGGAGAAAGTCTTGGGGGTGTTCATGGATTAGAAGTTCAATAGACTCTGGAACGTGCGCTTGCAGCCCAGAAAGCCAACCACATCAAAAGAAAAGTGACCAGCAACTCGAGAGAGGAGATTCTCACGCTTTATCCTGCTCTTGTGAGACCCCACTTGGAGTACTGTGTCCAGGTCTGGGGCCCCTGACACAAGAACAATGTTGACAACATTAGAAAGAGTCCAGGGGAGAGCCAGTTAGCTGACGACAGGATTGAAGCACCTCTCCTATGAAACAGGCTGAGAAGAGTTGGGGCTGTTCAGCCTGGACAAGACTTTGGGGAGAACTGAGAGCAACCCTGCAGCACCTAAACGGGGCTTACAAAAAGGTCGAAGAGGGGCTGTTCACATGGCATGCAAAAAGTGCATGTAGTTATAGGACAGGGGTGAATGGCCTTAACCTGAAGGAGGGTAGATTTATGCATTAGGAAGAAATTCTTTACTGTAAGGGCAGGGAGGTATTGGAACAGGTTGCCCAGAGAGGTGTGGACTTGCCATCCCTGGTGATGTTCAAGGCCAGGCTGAATGTGGTTCTGAGTAACCTGGCCTACTGGAAGGTTCTCTGACCATGGCAGGGGGGCTTGGAATGAGGTGATCTTTAAGGTCCCTTCCAATCCAACCCATTCCCACTGCAAACCTCTCTTGTCTTCCAATTTCAATAGGCCCATTGGAATCGTTCAAATTATACTACAGTTACACACAGTTATTTAGTCACCGTGAGTAGATACCAGCACTGGTTCACTGTCTTAAGAACTACATGAATACAGCAGACAATGAATGAATAGTTCTAACAAATTCAAAACAAGATCCCGACTAGGCCGCTGCTGGGATTGTAAAGAAGTCAACCAAGCAATCCTATACTTGGAGCAGTGTTAAAAAGAGCAGGTATGGAATGTGTCATTAAGCCAGACCGTACTGTTGGCCGACATCACAAATTATACATCTGGATATTTAAAGACTACTCAGAAAACTGCCCACTGCCCTCAAAGTATTCACATTTTTCAAGCTAGGCAGAACACATCTAGCCACTCACATCTTGAAATGTTTAGAAAAGTGTCACCCGCACACTGAGCGACATGTCATGAATGTAGCAGAAAATTCAAGATATACTTTCACCTAACACAGTCAAGTGGCATCACTGCATTTCTGTCTGTTACTGCTGTTACTCATTTATCAGACTGGTAACAGATTCAAAGCATCTGAGATTTGCTCAGAATGCTGAAGACCTGGCATGCACACTTTTCCAGGAAACCATCTTTACATTCAAGTAAATATTCTGGGACAACTCTGCATCACAGCCTCACAGAATACCCAAGGTCAAAAAGGACCCCTGGAAATCATGTAGCCCAATCCCATTACCCCAAGCACAAACAACAAGAGCAGGCCACTCAGGACAACGTCCAATTGGGCTCCAAGTAATTTGGAAAAGGGAGACTCCACAACCTCTTCGGGCAATTTGTTACACCTTCATAGTAAAAAAGTTTCTTTGTATGTCTAAACAGAATTTCTTGTCTTCCGATTTGTGCCCACTGTCCATTGTCCATTCACTGGATATTGCTGCAAACAGTCCGATTGCACCTTCTTTACATTCTTCTAATAGGTATTGATGCGAATTTACAAGATCTATCACTATGCACAATTCTACCCTCTTTTTTTCATACTACTTAAAAATACTTCAATGTGAGAATTTCCAGTGGCAAGAACAGCAGTTCAGAGAACAATTTAAGATGGCAAAACTTGTCACTAAAGCCAAAACAGAAAACCTCACCTATCCCCTAGTCTTGTCCAGTCATTTCTGCTCCTGAACTCTTCATCCCTTGTGCAGCTACATGGTGAAACAACTTATTCAGCTTAAAACCCCCCAAAATTCCACTTCACTTTTATCACAATGGAATTGTTTCTCCAACCCAGTTCACCCTCAGTCTTTGTTCGAGATATTCACCTCGCCCCCATCTAAAAAACTGTTCTTTTTAGCAGTAAGATTCTGTAAGTAAGAATATGTACTTATCCAAAAGTAATTAACTCTGCCAATTAAATGATGAAGCCGAAAGGCACCGAGTTAAATTTTGTCAATGTACTCTGTCAATGAGGAACAAGTCCCTAGCAAAAATTATGCAGTTAGAACTCCTGCACAGTAGTGAGGCATGATGGAAAAACTCCATGGTCATTGCACCAGTCCCCATAACACATTGCTTTCCCAGAAACGTTGCAGAACCTCTATAGTTTGGCTGATTTCCACTCTGTAAGACTGAAAGTAAATTGTACGAAGCCAGGCCACACACTGTTTGGGACAAGACTGTGAATATGCTGAGGAAAGAATGCTTCAGCTATAGCACAATTGGAAACACATTTAACATTGTCAGTCCTAAAAAGAAAGATTCCTAAAATTTCTTTGCTAAGTCACTGTGACCAGTAAGGATGATTTCAGTGCTCACTACGAATCACTTTCATTTATCCTCCTGCCATTCTCTTCAAATGAGCCTTCTGCAATGTATCCACGATCCATGTATGCAGCCTCTTATCGGCTCTGAATTAAGAGCACTGCACTACAACATTTCTTCACTACTGCACCTTCTGTTCTTCACCAAATGTTTCTTGTCTTTTCTGCACCAATAGTCTCTGTTCTGTTGATTTGGAAACACAATTCACTACTGCCTCCTACTCTGCTTCTTCACTGGTAACAGATATAAAAAACTCAATGAGTCAAGGAGCTAAATCCCGTCATTGTAGGTTAAAATGCTGCATCTCTAGAATTCTGCATCCTCTCATTGCTGTTAAGGTAAAAATAAAAATTTCTTTACACCCACATAATTCAGGCTAAATGTCAAGCATTGTATGAATAAACATCTGCAGAAACAGTATGAAATCACATCAATTACCTGCTAAGTTCTTTTGGCAAAGTAACTTTATCAAATCACCCTCCTTTTTTTCAACAGACAGATTTATTTTTTTTTTACCTGCGAAGTTGACATGCGAGAGGTATCTTGTCGGCCTGTTAAATCAGACGAGGAGATATTGACTGCGGCACCACGATGCAATCTCATACTCACTTTCCTTTCTCGTTCCATACCAGATACTGGCCGAGGAGAGGTGTTGGCTGTGAGAAAAACTTCATTAGATTCTCATAGTGAGAAATGCTATTTTAACACGGTCATTGGAAAAATTACGCTCCCGCCATTTGCACATAAAAATTCCACAGAACCAAATAAGAGAAATCAAGGCCATTGTTTGACATTTCATAGAAATTCAAGTATCAATTAGCAGGCAATGAGTATATGTGATTATCTTCAATCTACTAAAAAGCAAGGGAGAAAAAAACCAAACCAAAAAGCCAAACTCTGCCCACAGAAAAACTGCAAATTAGAGTAGTCTACAAGGTGCACCTACCCAGGTACTTGCTTACTTACCAGCATGTGAAGTTGGGGTAAGGGGAGTAGGAGGAGCTACATCTTGCGTTCCTCTTAGCCGGCCAGAAGCAGTAGAGGGTAATCCACGTACAGCTGGATTTCGTGTATGTCTTAATCTTTCCTCTCGTTCTCGCCTTTCACGTTCAGCATCTTCAGCTGCTCTGCTTGCACCCTACGGGTCAAGACTAGTGAACAACTTGGGGGATTATTGAGCTTACAACTATATGTTTGGATAAAAATATTGAAAAGAAAGAACTCGACAATGTGTGAACTGAAGTCTGATAGTGCATTAACTATTTTGGTAAAATTCCTTGAGAACTGCCATGAATTTTGTTCATACAGCTGCTCGGATAGTCTTCAAAATGCTACATACTGTTATGGCAGCTGGATACCTCCTCGATAGTTGCAAATGACACATGTTAAAGATCAAGGTGGGAGAAAGTAGTAATTCCACAACTTAGCCTGGTGACTGCCCTAAAGGATCTATCTAAGAAGAAGCCTTCCACATTAAAAACTTAGTTCTCATTCAAGCCTTATAGCATGGATCCCGTATGTCCTTCCAGTCCTCATTTCCTGATCTTTCTGTCTATACAGTAGGGCTGTCAGGAGGAAAAATGGAAGACAATTTTACGGTACCAGTTAAGATACTCAAAACTGACAATGTAGTCAAAAAACCCAGCCAAAACCACTAAAAATTCAAAGTTTTAGAAAGCTATGTGAGCTACTCACAAATTTCAGCATGTTCCAGTCAAATACATAGTCATAGGAGAACCCTTGTCGATGAAAAAGGTTTCTGAATAATTGCCTTAGATAGGAATAGTCCGGCTTGTCATCAAAACGCAAAGAACGGCAGAAATTCAAATATGTGGCAAATTCAGCTGTAATTAAAGAAAGCCTGCTTTTTATCTTCAGCTTCACATTGGCTTTTTATAATTCTGACTCAAAAAAACCCAAACCACCCCAAACCCGAAAAGTAGGGAATCTCATAAATGTAAGAAAAAAAAAAATGATCTAATACCAAATGTCTACCAAAGGGAACACTATAACCCATGTCAACCCTGAAAAATAAATTGTTTTTCCATCACAGAGCAGGGAAACATCTCACTGGTCAACAGCAGAGACACCCAATAGTATAGTTCTTTAACCAACAGTTGGTGAGGGAGAAAAGGTTTAAGACTTTGCTTGGAATATACCGGACACAATTTCTTGTGGGACATGGAATAACATTTCTTTGTTAAGCTATGTAGACATTCACGTCTGCTACGTCAGAGGACACACAAAAACTAGGGGACTCGTTAATCTCTCATGTAAGTCATGCCCCATTTTTAATCTACAACATTCTGAACACTTGTTTTTAAATGGCAAGCAAAATATTAGTTACAAAGCAAAAAAATGAATATTGTCGTGAATTCAGTGCACCAGAGAAAAAAGGAGTATCAAAATACCAGGTTTTGACTTTAAGTCTTCCCAGATGAAGTAAGTTATTAATTTATATTAAGAAACAAATTCTAACAAATGGCACAAGAGAAGCTGGTTAGTCTTCCCTGCCTGTAAACCCCAGAGAAAACAAATAGTTCATGAGTGTAACGGAACATGTATGAAGTAACATCTGAAACACATCAAAAATTACAGATTTTCATACAACCCAAACAAAAACTATAGTTCTTGCCATTGTAACTAGTTGCCAAAGCCAAGAGGGTGGAAAGAAGAGACAGAACTCTTCGTGAAATGAAAATATTCTCTGATGACAGCTAGTGTCAGTAAGTTTTAAAACAGATTTAATTATCATTTTACAAGACTCAAAAATGGCTTATTATTGTTTTGGTGTAAATAACAAACTGAGAAACAGAACTGCTTTGAGGAGTAACGCTAGGATACAGGAGGGTTTCTTATGCCTCTCACAAATTCTAATCCATCAGCAGGCCGAACCAGATGAACCCGGGACAATAATTCCCAAGTGAAACAAGTGCAATAGGTGAGAGGTGCATCTGACTGTACAATCCAGTTCATCCAAGAAACAGTACTCACACAGAGAAACAGGCAGTTTGTTAAAACACTATTTGTCTGCTATGAATTATTCCGCCAACAGGTGCACGGAGAATACAGCGCAACAGCGCGAATCAGATGTACCATACTACCCCTCAACTTGAGGGCACTTCAACAGCTGAGACAAGGGATCACTAGAAATGCTGTACGAACACAAAGATCTCAGTCTTCAGCATAGTATTTTTACCAAAAATGTGGTAAAATCATGGCAGGTAAGGAAGGGGAAGAGGGGAGGGAGAGAGGGAGGGAGAGGTGGTGAAAAAGTGTTAGAATTTAATGTAAAAAAGAAGTAGTACAGCTAAAACATGAACACGTAGGCCTAATGTCAAAGGAGAGTAACTTACAAGGATATCCTTTACACAAAACCTCAATGGGTGTAGACATTTTCTTTTCACTGATACGTTCGTATTTCTGCCTCTTTGTTGCTGCTTTCAGTCCCTGCCAGGGGAGGGAGCCCAGGTTAAAATACATCAGTACATAGCCCAAGGATTCCAAGTCATCTCTGCGAGATTGCTCTACAACAGCATAAAAAAGTGAACTCATTAGGTTTCATTTTCTACTGGAAAAACAAAAGTCTGTGCAACAAAACTGTCATAAAAACCCTTACTAAAACAAGAGACAGATGAGAGTTACTATGCCCATGATAAACTCATTCAGTACAAGAAAAGCGTATTATCCTTGCAGTTATTAAAAAATGCGCTAGTTCCTGAGCATTACAAACTGACTGAATCCCATCTAATCTATATATGCAAGCCTATGCATGCTGCACTATTAGTGGCAAAAACAGGAACTGTCTCCTATGCTTCCACAAAGCAACATCCACTTGCACTAAAATTACACGCATCTACACTTTTGAAGTTTCTATTTATTGTTTTCCCCAGCTCACCAATTCCAAGATGAGTATTGATGGATGCATAACGGGCAGTTCCTGTTAAGTTTTTATTTTCACGATATGGAATATGTTGGTGAGTTCGAGCATCTCGGTACTTCTTTGCTAGTCCAAAGTCTATTATGTAGACAAGGTTGCCTTTCTTCCCCAGGCCCATTAAGAAGTTATCTGGCTTCACATCTCGGTGGATGAAGTTCTTAGAGTGAATATATTCAATTCGACTAATCTAAATACAGACCACAAAAAAAGTCATTGTTGAGAGACCAAGCATACAACTGTTTCTGACAAAAACACTAGCAATTCTGTCTTAATAACAAAAGAGGCAACCCCCGTTTTTATTGTAAAATACAAGAGCATTAAAGCGAATGTAATTTAGAAGATAATGGACAAACCTTCTTTCCAGCTCTTTGCCTGTATCTATTTTATCTCTGTTCCCAAAAACTTTCTTGGGGAAATTTCTTAGTCTTTGAGCAGTGCAACACCTGGTTTTGCGAACAGTGCAGGTCCAGATTTTAAAGAGGAATTAGTAATCACTTTCGATGGGATAGTTTGGATTTACAGAAACAGAACTAATTTTGAATTTTTTCTCTATTAATACAGCCTATACACCTCTAAATTTCAGAAATAAAAGGCATATGATCAAAAAAAATTCAATATCCCAACATATTGCACTATCAAGATAACAAAGCCATTTCCTACCATTTGGTCAGCAAGTAATAGGACTGTCTTCAGACTAAACTTCCTTGAACAAAAATTGAAGAGATCTTCAAGACTCGGTCCCAGCAACTCCATCACCATAACATTGTAGTCCCCTTCAGCTCCACACCACTTAATTGTGGGAATACCCACTAGAAAAAAAATAAACCATTTATTCAGTATAACGATTTGATTTATCCAGTTCATACACACGAATCTTGAAGGCTCTTAAGATGAATTCTAAGAGAGTCATTACCATGAATGTTTCCATTTACAGTGAAGCTTAATATTTTCCGCTACCTTCAGACATTCCAAAATTACATGTTTGATAACTTCCAGCAGAATTAAAACAAAATTATAGCAACAGAGGTCCAAAAACAGCCTTTTTCCTCTTCCCTAGGAACCTTCCAGTCTTTGTAGTTACTTTGTAACTTTAAAGTACTGAGCATCTTTGCTGGATTTGAACCCTAAGCATTTTACCAATATTAATACTCGTGTAGTCTCTCAGATGCAATAAGGCACAAATTGGAAGTCTGAAAATAAAGACCCTGACAAACCACCAGATACTACTACTGACGAAGGCCTTAGAAATTAATTTAGTTTCAAAGCCTACAAAATCACCACGAAATACTTGTCTCTTTCACCAAAATTTGCAATGAATTTCCACCCTTCCTTCATATTCATCTCTTTCCTTCAGATCCATGGTATTTGCTGTTTGGATGAATCTTTACCAAAGTAGCATTGTTTATGAGGTGCATTATACATTCAGTTTGACAGTATAATTAGCCCAAACTTATGGAGAAACTCAGGAACCTTATCTCACACAAAAATGTAGAAATGCTCAAATATTTCAAATAAACCTGCATGTAGGTAGCCTTATTCAGATTTTCAAACGCCTTACTCTGAGTTAATTCTATGCATTTTGGTGTGAAATGCTGTAATTCACCCAATTTAAAGGAAGCACGTTACTCTATGAAGGCTATTCTGTTTACATGCAGGTGTCAACTGAATGAGGCAGGAATTGAAAAATAACACAAATTCACATTATTATCCATTTCTAGAAGTCTTATTATCATACTTGGCATTTGAGATACAGCATGGAATGTACTCTTTAGGCAAAGCATAGCCTCATTTAGGAAGAATTCAAGGGACTATAAAACATAGAATTTAACTGCACCGGGTTTGTGTCCCAGAACTGCACGGGAATCTTACCTTTTTGGAATTCCAAAACATACGAATAAGTTATTGTAGCAGAGCAACAAGAAGTAGCGACGATGTTGCTTCACTCCTATTCTACACTACTAGTGCCATTTTGTCTTTGAACTCACCCAGCAAGGAAATATTTTTAACTCAGAAGAAAGAATACTAACACATACAACAAAAACATTTAGAACTGTGCTACCATAACAAGTAAGTCAAGTGAAATGGTCCAAAGCAGTGGTTACCATCTTTCGCTGATCCATGAGGATCAGAAATAAACCACTGTTCTGGGACCAAACTTTGTTTCACATTGCACAAGGTCCTCCCATTTTAATATTTTGGGAACCATGAGAAACTTTGGAGGATCTTACTGGTTATCACAACGCATGGTAACCACGGATTTGGAACTGCTCCTCTACAAGCCTTGCAGACCTGAAATGCTGCTCTTCACCTACCCTGCTACTTTTCCCACCTGCTCCTTATTTGTCAAGAGATCCTGAACATTAACTGCCAGGTGGCAGATACATCAAAGATGTAAAACCAGTAAAATCTTTGAAGAAGGAAAATAGTTCGCTTGCCTCCACCCTGCATCATTTTGTAGATTTTACTCTCGATGTGGAGCTGAGGATGTTTGGTTTTCACACATTCCAACTTAATTGCAACCTCCTCTCCGGCAGCAATATCAGTTCCTAAAACCAGAAGAATTTAAACATTGGTCAAAATATTTTTAAGATGCATTTCCAAGACCAAAACAAAACAAACATTAACAAACTACTTCTCAATGGCAAACATGCAGAGATTAAGTACTTTCAGCCACGATTTTTCTTCTGAAACTTTACCCATATTCTCCAACAGACTAGGATTTTAAGAGACAACTATTAGACACTGTAGCACAAGAAGCCAAAATTGCTGCTATCCCATTAAAAAAAAAAAACTCAAAACAAACAGCAAAACTGAACCAAATGCATCTTCTCAGGGATGTCTGTCCACATCCAGCTTGTGGTGGAAATGCTCAGAATTAATATTTACCAATGCAGCACCATAGCCCTGCCAACGGAAGAAATGCTAGGAATTCAAATCACCTCCTCTTGGAAACAGAGGCTACAACTTCCCTAAATCTCAACATACTCCGGGTGTACCCTGACACCTCATTTTACTTGGCTGGAAGGCAGATTATCTAGAATAAAGAATATGTAATTCCAAAAAGCTCTCTTTAAATGTCATTAAATTCTTGTTTCAGGAATCAAGTGACTGAAAGAATGGCTTACCTGTTCACTTTCAAAGTGTGTAGCGAGAAACTGACATTCTTAAAAAGAAACAGTCAAGAAAATACACACTCTTCACAGCCAAGCAACTTATGAACTACAGGAGAAAAGGAAATGGCCATAAGAAATGTTTGACACTTCTCAGATACATTGCCAAGTCTCTCTACTTTCAGAACCTGGCTCTTTTCTGCATTACCTCATGGTTCAGGATCATGTGAAATGTATTACCTACTGTTTGATCTGGTCCCCACTTTGAAAAGCCTAACTTGAGGTTCACTAGTTGTTTAGTTTTGGTTTTTTTGAGAAACAGTGATCTTTTTGTATTCACTTTTTCCATGATCAGGAATGCATACACATTTTTACCCTACCTCACTTTCCTTTAACTCTTTCCAGAGTTCAAAAACTCTTGTCATTCCCTGTATAGGTAGTTTTTAATTATTGCATATTACTTTCCATTTCTCTTATCTGTACCTTTGTCAGATCCATAATGCCCTTTTCGGGAGTCATGCAAAGCAATTAAGACACAGATGCATAATTACATATTTTTCTGCCTACCTAATTTTTCCCCATATGTTTTTCTTTGACCATTACAGTGTACTGATCTAACTTTTATACTTGCAACATCCTGGTCCTGTGATTAAGGAGCTACTTCAGTGCTTTATAGGCTTTTATCCATAAAGTCAGGAAAACCAAGGCTACAAAGACATACTAACATCTGCAGAATCCCACACCTCAAAATGGACACGACTGTTTACTTTGCCAGGAACTGGTACTGCATGGAATCATCTGAGCTCATGCAAGACTGTGCGGGTTTTTTTACGTTAATACGTCTTTCCATTCGCAAGCACACACGGGTATCGAAGTGGTGTTGCCAGAACACTGAGTTTCTCTGAGTGGACACCCCAGTAGGTATTTATTAGACATTTCACAATTCACCTTAAAAATTAACAAAACATACGAGGCTCTCTCTAGATGCAATAAGCACAACTCAAGGTGATCAACTAGAAAACAAAAGAAAAATAAGGCTGTACATATATCTGTCTCATATGACTCTTTTTTTATCTAGCATAATATGTGACAGGATCCCGCATTGTTACTTCAGTCATAGTACAGTTGCAGCAATTGAAAGCTCTTCAATATGTAATCTAGTATTTTTCAAATTTCATGGGTGTATTATTCTGGTGGACTTTACATTCATCATGGTGAACATCAACCCAGAGATTTGAAAGCACATATAAGCAATACAAGGAAGAAAAACTTATCTTAATATTGACTTCCCCACCTCAAATGAAAATCCTGAATTTGAACCACACAACTCCAGACCTTTCTTGACTGCCCCTTGTTCTCCCAAGGTCCACAGGAGCCAGAATCAGGGAGGATGGGGACTGAAGACGGTATTAACTGATGAGTAATCAGCAGCAATGGGGCTGTTTTGGGGTTCTGGTTGGTTTGGATTTTTTAAAGAATTTTTGTGATCCAAAACACCACAAACTTCTGCCTGGATATAATGAAAGACATATATCTCTAGAGACACCTGCAGACTTCTGTGGTTGATTAGCATGAAAACTGTGTAGGAGGATCAAGACCTGTATGATCAGGATCAAGTTCTGCTCAACACACTATTAAACTGCTACTTGACAGACCACGGTCTCCATCTGCTAGGCCACTTCTCAGCATACTTGCTCTTCCTAAGAAGTCTTTACCACCTAAGAAAGCCAAGATCCTTAGCCTGAACTCCACTTCTGTTAAAGCCCTCTCCTTCGAGACAAGAGATTTTGTACTAAAGTAATGCAATTAATACTTTTGAGTCCAGCAAAACCAATGAGAGCGGCAAAAAAATGGAAATAATTTTGCCAAGCAATCCAGTGCTTGTCCCCAAGTAGAGACTTTTGTCTCCACCTTAACCCTCAGACAAAGTTTCTAAAATTTCACAGTGCTCTGTATTTCACCAAAAGCTTAGCTTCCTTTACGGAATACATAATAATATTTGAGATGCAGCAGTTCTATGAAAGAAATCATTAATTAAAAAGTAGTAACAAACAGTATAATGACAAGTCACCATTCCTAAGTGGAAAAAAAAAAGACTA
This sequence comes from Pomatostomus ruficeps, assembly GCA_013400735.1. Classification (NCBI taxonomy): domain Eukaryota; kingdom Metazoa; phylum Chordata; class Aves; order Passeriformes; family Timaliidae; genus Pomatostomus; species Pomatostomus ruficeps. Next base: position 12,084 of record VYZT01022333.1, read on the forward strand.
AAGTTGTGAACATATTTTTTTTAACATGCAAAATTCCAATTTACTTGTAATTGCGAAGTCCTCTTCCCTAAGGAAGGCCTTGGAAATTATTTTAATTAGTTTACAGCCCAAAAGTAATTCTTAAGAAAAATATATATGTAACACAAGAAACCACGAAAACACTACAACTGCTCTGTCTTCATGACTCATTCCCACTTGACCTCATGGTCTGGGCAACAAAGAAATGCTTACTCTGATCCACTTACTCCTGTCCACCTTTTATACCCTTTAGAATATCTATGAATCAATTTTTCATATCTTCCTCTGAAAGGTAACATAGGTAAACACCTAAGTTTTATTTTCTTTAAGTTGTCCACACTCATTTATTTACAATAGTGCCTTACATTTCAAAATCCTGTCCCACAGACCTCCATTCCAAATTCCAGGAGACAAAGTCTGAGGTACAAAGGAGAAGAGGAAAGAACGTGAAAGGACTATGCTACTAACAGTGTTCTTGGCTCCTTATTCCAAAGTAGGGAAAAAGCGAAAGGGTGAGAAAAGGGAGGAACTCCCCGCCCTCTACTCTGGAAAGTCTTCAACACCCCATAGCTGCATTTACGACAAAACCTGGGGACTGGAAACAGGCAAAAATAGTCAAATCTTCCTTTTCAAAGCATAAAACGGAGCTGAGAATGTGCACTGAAGTAATCTACAAATTCACCGATGCCTATCAGAAGGCACCTGTACTTAAAAATAAATAATGACTTCCAAAATAATTTTAGAAATTATTTCAAGACACTTACGTCCACTGTACAGTCTGAACAACCAAGTAGAAACTGGATTTAAAAAAACCCCTACATCTAATTATCACAAAAACATAGCTTTCAAACCAAACGGGACTCTACAAAAGGCTCCAGTTCTTGAAAGACAGTAATTTACCCTGGAAAAATAAACACATGCCACCTGCTGGATCTTCCTTCACGTCCTTCTGTGCTAAGTTACTGGCTCAGGCATGACATTTGCAGTAAGCCTTGAAAGTAAATTCATGGCGGTTATTTAGAAATAAAAAAAAAGTAAAACCCAGAGGATTTACTGGCAAAGTTCCGCATTGCATTAATACATATGCTAACATACAGAGAACTATTATTTTCTGTGCAACTTCGCTGGTGTGAGCTGCATGCATAGAGATAAAAGTGACACATAAATGTTTATTTTATTCACACTTTATATTAATACTGTAATACAAACTGATTTATCTGAGTAGTAGTCAAAAGTTAAAAATTTTCAAATCATCTAAGACTTTTCAGATTTTAACTCCTGTCTTAATTGGCCCCCAAAATCACAATGGAAGCTAACAAGGATTTTTGCACAAGCTTTACCACAATCTTGGTCAAGTCTTCAATCTTCTATACATGCACTGCAGAGAGAAAGAATCACATTCTCTGTCTCTAGACAACCACATACCTCCAGTTAGAAAGGCCTATTTTTCGTCAGGCATATGATCTGTATTATGGATAAGCAGTATCTCATTACCTGTAGTCAAGCAGCTTTAGCTAGCGAATTGTTTTGGAATGTCAGCTGCGCACTACAAGATGAAGCACTGCTGTCCAGAAAAAAACCCCACCTCTCACACTGTACGCACTGTCAAACATACCACATAAGCTAGCAAGTGACATTATTTTTATCTTCCACAAATATGCAGTCAATGAACCTAAGTCCGTGAAAGTTCCACCTTCTCCCGCTTCTTGATTTGCTTTTCTAAGTTAACACAATTTTCAAAAGCAGAGTACTTGTGCCTCTGAGACGGGACATAACATTCGTGTTTCTTTGGATTTAGCCCACTTCATATGGCTTGAGAGCTTGCAGAATATGCTGAGTATTTTAAAAATACCTGCTTTCAAAACTTGTTGTACCCTTTACTTGTGCTCCTTATAAGCATTAGCAGTAGGTTATTATGTTAGAGCTATAATAATGGACTGGGAAAGACAATTCCAATCCTGTACGTTTTACAATTGCATAGCGATCATGATTAGGCGATGGTCAAGCAACAGGATTAGCCAAACTATGAAGATGACTTGAAGGATTTAAAGGGTTTTTTACTGAAGCCTAATCACCTCTAGTTGTGTAATTTTTTTAGGCCTCACAGGAGAAAGAAACATCCTTCTGACAACAATTTACCTAGTCCACTGCAGGGATATTTAACCCTAGTATACGTTTCTTTCCCAAAACGTTTTTCCGAATGTGGGGTTTTTAGGGTTTATGTGTTTTGGGGTTTGTTTTTTGTTTGTTTTTTTTTTTAAATGAAGCGATTTTTAGCCTTATGCCCATTTTACAGACGCGAACGTTGCCCAAGGTCACTAGATAACAATGAGAAGAGGCAGCCGAATAAACCAGAACTCCCGATTTCCGCACTGTCCAAATGAGGACATGATGTCAACGAAATATTAAATTACTGCTGCTGTGCCCCTAGCTCAGGTACTTGTCCGACCCGGCTAGGCCCCCGATGTTCTCCACAGAGCCACAAAACGGCCCCCTAACTCTCCAGCGAGCCATCCTCCTTACCCAGGTAGATATCCCCGAAGGAGCCGCTCCCGATCTTCCGGCCCAG
>VYZT01022333.1:14847-29155 GCA_013400735.1 Pomatostomus ruficeps
CACCTCCCCCGCGCCGCCGCGCCCCGGGGTTCGGCTCTGGCGGGGTCGGGCGCCGGCTCGGGCCTCATCGCCTCGGGCCGTCCCAGCCGCCCGCTGGGCGGCGAATGGGGCCCGCAGCCTTCCGGGTGCGTGTGTCGTCGTCGGCCCCGCGGCTACGGGTCACCGCAGTGGAGATGAGCTCCGGCAGCGCTGCGTTCCGAGGAGTGTCCATTGGATCGTGGGGGGCAGGGACAAAGTCTGAGACGTGACCCTGCAAGTTGCCGGGGAAAACCTTGGCGTTCTTGCCGGGGAGGAGTGTTGAGATCTCCTCTTGCCTCTCCGGGTGAGGAAGAATTTCTCTAAGCCTAGTCCTAAGCACCTCAACGCCGAGCGCGGCAGGGCCTGTATGTGTCACCAGAAGCACAGTATGGCCATGTAGTGTGTGCACATGTGAGGCTGTGTATTCTGTAATACTGTAAAAGTTATATGTCTTAGGTGGATGACAGCCAAGCCATGGGAGCTACAGAGTAAGGGATGGAGAGGAAGAGAGACGAAGATATATCTGAACTGTCAAATTGTCCCAGCAGCTCTGAGTGGGAGCTGCAGTGAGTCCTGGGCCCATTAGTCCAGGCTGCCCCTCTTCTGCATTCCATCCCACCTTTCTCCCGCTGACGTAATTTTTTTTCTACTTCCTTGTGCCTCTCCCCCTCCTGTTCTCCAAGCTCCCCTCTTTCTCTGTTGTTCCACCTCTTTGTTTTCTTTTTCTTTCTGCACTTCCCTCCTCTTCCGCATCCCTCTTCTTTTCATCCTCTATCTCAGTCCATTGCTATGCTTGTATTTTTCTATTTATCTGTCCTTATATGGTAATTGAGGGGGGGCTATGCTAATGAGCCATTCTTACATAGCAAGGGCATCCTATATGGCAATGGGGCGGGGCTATGCTAATTAGGCTTCCTTTTCTGGCAATGAGGTGGGACTATGTAATCAGGGGCAGGGCTATTTAACAAGTCCCCGAAATCAGGAATTTTTTCCAAAAATCTCTTTATTTTCCTATTTTCCCTCCCTCTCCTCTTTTTTTATAAAACCATCCCGAGGCAATAAATAGGATGTTTTTTTTTGCGGGGTGACCTAAATAATAATAATAGAAATAATAAGGAAAAAAAAAAAGAAAAAAAGAAAAATAAGAAAAATAAAATAACAGTTAAAATAATCATAATAAAATAACAATAATAACAATAAAAATAATGACAATAAAAATAATAACAATATTAGATCCATAACAATAACAATAATTACTGCTCTGGAGACTGAGCTGTGTTGGTCTGTCTGAGTGACGTCAATCTCTGCTTAACATTTGTTTTGGCAAGAGAATTCACTAAAATTGCTTCAGAACTCACTGTTGCACTCCAAACCCTTCCATGCAGCACTCAGCTGATCCCAGGGCTCCAGCGGATCCCAGCGCTCCCAGTCCCTGCCTCAAACTCGGCCAGCAGCCCCAAAAAATGTTATAGCACCTCCCAGCCCCTCTTTAGGGCTCCTAGCACCCCCTACAGCGCCTCCTAGCACATTCCAAATTGGCCCAACCCCTCTAAAACCTCTTCGGCACCCCAAAAACCCCCTCTTCACACTCTCAAAACCATCCAGCAGCACCAAACCCAGCTTTATTTCCTAAAAATAAAGACAAAGAACAATCCTGTCACATGGCTGCCATTTACACCTCCCCTGCAAAGACAAACAGTGACACAGGAGATGTAAATTAACAGTAAGGGCTTAGTCCCATGGCAGCCACACGCTGTCAGAGTGTGCAGCAGGGCAGAGCAGCTCCGGAACAAACACACACAGACGGCTGTGACAGAGGACATGACACACACAGACAGATGTGACAGAGACATGACACACGGCTGTGACAGAGGACATGACACAGCACTGGGAAGTGTCAGTATCCAAGGCATTGCTTGTTTCCAACTGCACAGAAAATGGCCCAACTGCTGATCAAATTCCTGGAGAGAGAGCTGCAGCCATCCTGCCAGGTCACCTGCCTGGAGAGCATCCGCATCCTGTCCCGGGACAAGCACTGCCTCGACCCTTTCACCACCAAGGAAGGCCTGAAGACCCTCTCCAGGCACGCCGGCATCGATTACTCGGAGGAGCTCATCCGGGAGGTCCCAGACTTGGATGTAATCCTGGAATCCCTGAAATGCCTGTGCAACATTGTGTTCAGCAGCGCCATGGCGCAGGAGCTGACCGCAGAGGGGCGGATGGTGGTGGGGCTGGCCCGGCGCATCAAGCTCTACAACGAGCGGAGCCTTCCTCACGACATCAAGTTCTTTGACCTGCGCCTGCTGTTCCTGCTGACGGCCCTCAGGGTGGACATCCGGCAGCAGCTCGCCCAGGAGCTCCGGGGCATCAGCCTCATGACAGACACCCTGGAGCTGACCCTCGGGGTCAAGTGGTTGGACCCCTACGAAGTTGCCACCGAGGAGGGACTTCTCCCACCTTTGCCCCGGCAGGAGACGGAGCGAGCCATGGAGATCCTCAAAGTGCTCTTCAACATCACCTTTGATTCCAGCAAGAGGGAGGTGGACGAGGTAAGCTCCTTGGGCCCATGGCATTCACGTGTTTCTGGGCTCTGACTTTGCAGGTTTTCTCCTCCCTTGCATTTCCTTGTATCCCAGACTGGTCCTTGTGCACCCTCAGGGTGGTGAGGGACTGCGGTGTCCTTAGGGCACTGCCTCTGTCCAGTGCAGTATTATCCCTTAACTTTGCCTGTATGCTTTTAGAGCATTCCCAAATGGAGAATTGAGAATCTGCTTCCCCTGGAATGCCCTGCAGTCCGTGGTCAGGCTGCTGGAGGGGGGGATAGGCTGCAGGCTCTGGGATGTGTGGGATCCCCGTTGCTGATCGAGGTGTTCCTTTCTCCATGTTGGGGCCAGGAAGATGCTGCTTTGTACCGACACTTGGGTGCCCTCCTGCGCCACTGCCTCATGATCTCCGCTGATGGCGAGGACCGCACCGAGGAGTTCCACAGGTCTGCCTTGGGAAGAGCTTCACCTGGAGCTTCACCAGCTCCCCCAGGCACATCCTGCCTGACCTTGGGCGATTGGGAGGGACCCTGCTGACCAGCAGCTCTTGGGTTTAGCCTGGGGCATTCCTCATGCTGCTGGAACTCAGAAACAGCCTTTCCTGCCCTGGAAATGCCATGTGGGAATGCCATGGCCTCCTGGCCCCTGAGATCCTGTTCCATGTCCTGTGTCAGGCTGTCCCAACAGTGACATCCACCTCAGTGGGCAACTGGCCAGAGAAGACGTGTGCTGCTTTAATTAAAAAATCCATGAGGTGACCTTAATTAGCTTTAAGCCATGCTGAGAAATTGGCTGTGTCATGTTGCTGGGCATTATTGGTGTAGGGGTTTCAGCCTGGAGCAGGTGACACAGCGCTGTCCCCAAGAACACATAGGGGGATCCCAAGCAGTGCTGGTGTGGACCATCAGGATGAGAAGTGACACAGGAGACTCCAGAGACAGACCTTGGACCACCCAGATTGGTCCTGCTTGGCTCTGTGTCAAGATCTGTGGGTTCTCAGTTGTCCCTAAAGTCTCTTTGGACTCTCAGCATATAGTTAGCTGCCCAAAAAGCATTTTAAGTTACTCCCTTTTCAGTGGTGTGGGGAGCTTGAGATGCTCTAGGAAAACTTGGATCGCAGGGTCCTCACACTCCTGCAAGTTCATGATGAGCCTTCATTTCTGCAGAGATGGAGAACTTCTGTGAGCAAAGCTCCGTCACTGTGTGTTCACTTCTCTTCTCTTTCACATGTGCAGCCACACAGTCAACCTGCTGGGCAACCTGCCCCTGAAGTGTCTGGATGTGCTCCTGACTCCCAAAGTGCGGCCGGGCTCGCTGGAGTACATGGGAGTCAACATGGATGCGGTCAGCATCCTCCTGGACTTCCTGGAGCGGCGCCTGGACAGGGTGAGTGGTGTGGCTGCTTCTTCCTGCAGGTCCAGGCACCTTTTCCTCACTCTGGAAGAACCTGGTGGAAGCACCACGCTTGGTTTGGAGTTAGCCCTTTGTAGGAGGGGCGGATTTTGGCAGAGCTGTGGTTGGTGGGTTTAAACCAACATCCTTGAACTGGGAAGGTGACTGCCATTGCTTTGAGAGCTGCAGGCAGTGATATCAGTGGAACAGTGGATGATTAGCTGATAATTAACTGGGTGATTGACAAATCAGCCCTGTTTCACTCAGCAGTGATCCAGTGGGCAGCTCTGGAAGCCTGAATTCTTGTTACTTTCAAGCTGACTACAGTTTTCAGCCTCTGGAGTTGTTCCAAAGGGCCTCCAAATTTTACCACTGCACTTCTCTGCCCTGGATACCCTGACCAAGTATTTCTGGCACTGCCTGTGCCACAGCAAGCGGTGTGGGGAGGGAGGGAGCACTGGATGCCTGTGGCAGAGGTTGGGAAGCTCCGTGTCGCTCCATCTCCCTGATGGTCGTGCTCGTGTTCTGCAGCATGAGCCAGACAAGCTGAGCTCAGCATGACTGACCTGCTGCTCCTTTTGGGGATGTGTCTGCAGGGCCACAAGCTGAAGGAGAGCTTGACCCCCGTGCTGAACCTGCTGACGGAGAGTGCCCGAGTCCACCGGCAGACCAGGAAGTTCCTGAAGGCCAGGGTACGCTGTGCTCAGCCCCACGTTCAGGGGTGCTGCCCTGAGGGGAGGGGACATGAGCAAAACCCTGCTTATGGCCACCCTCCAGACACCTCTGGGTTCTACCCTGGGTGGCTGAGGCCTTTGGTACCCACAGTGACCTGTCACCCTGGCTGTGGCCCTGCAGGTGCTGCCGCCGCTGCGGGATGTGCGGAACCGGCCGGAGGTGGGGAATTCCCTGCGGAACAAGCTGGTGAGGCTCATGACCCACATCGACACCGATGTCAAGCACTGTGCTGCCGAGTTCCTCTTCGTGCTCTGCAAGGAGAGTGGTGAGTCCTGCGGGGCTTTCACAGGGAAACCCTGGGGTGGGGACTCTGTAGGGCTTCTGCTTTCCCTCACGACAGCCCTGCTGAGTGGGGAAAAGGGGAGAGCTCCAGGAGCTCTGTGGAAAGGAGGTGGTATCTCCCAGGCCAGTGCTGAGGGACACCCCAGCACCCTGCACACAGCCTGGCCCACGTTCAGCCCCCACGCATGGGCCTTGCTCCCTGTCAGCATCTCTGTGTCTGTGTGGCCTGGAGACATGGCACAACCGTGCTGCTGGGGCTGGAGGCAGGAGGGGAGCACAGGGTGGTCTCTGTCCCTTCTCCTGGCAGTGTCCCGGTTTGTGAAGTACACGGGCTACGGGAATGCCGCGGGGCTGCTGGCAGCACGGGGCCTCATGGCTGGCGGCCGGGAAGAAGGGGAGTACTCGGAGGATGAAGACACAGACACGGAGGAGTACAAAGAGGCAAAGCCCAAGTAAAGAAATCCTCTCCCCCTCTACAGCTCCCCTCCTCCCACACCTTCCTCTCACTCCTGCTTTATCCCTCTTCATCCCTCTTCACGCACCTCCTGCCATCTTCCTGTTCTGCTCTTCCATGTGCAGCAGGGGTGGAAGTGCGCAATAGTCCTATCCCTCTCCAGAGCTCAGTGTTGCTACACCCAGCTGGGTTTTGGTTCCTCTTTTTCCCTTCCCTCTCTTTTTTTTCTCCTTTCCCTCTCCTTTCCTCTGCAGTGGGTGGTATCTCGAGGTTGGGGGGTCCAAGGCCCATGCCCACCCATGTGTCCCACAATCACTGGCTTCCTATTCAGTGTCCCTGCAGGCTGGGTTTGTTGGGATTTTCTCTGTTAGCTTTCGTCTCCTGCCTTGAGGAGACGGAGGAAATGTCACCTGCTCTCACATACCTCATTTTCAGTGGCACCGTGGCATTGGCAGGAGGGGGTGTTGGAGAAAAGGGAGGTGTTTGTAAGGATGTAGGTCAGAAGCCCTCATAGCATTGTGGTGGCACTTGGGGCTCAGGACACAAACAGCGGTGAGAGCCAGTCCTGCTGTGCCATTCCTCTGCTCCATGAGGCTCAGAAGGATTCCAAGCAGCGCTTTTGTCACCTGCTGTCCCCCTGCTGAGCCCTGCCCTCACTGCTCTCTGTGCAGCATCAACCCTGTGACGGGACGCGTGGAGGAGAAGCTGCCCAACCCCATGGAAGGGATGACGGAGGAGCAGAAGGAGCATGAAGCCATGAAATTGGTCAACATGTTTGACAAGTTGTCCAGGTACTGGGACATGGTGTGTGTCTGGGGGTACATCTGTCACAAACCTTCCTTTGGCTGCATTCCCAAGGCCTGAAGGGATCTAGGAGAGGGAGTGGTAGGGGATATGTGGGGAAACTCTTCTCTCAGCATGGTCCAGTGATGTGTGGGGGAAGCACTGCCAGCCCCTCCAGCTTTGGCATGATGGGAGACACTGTGAAATTCCTCGCTGTGCCTGCGCTCTTCCCAAGCACCTGCTGCTCGCCAGCTTTGTCCAGGTGCTTGGGAAGCACAGCAGCCTGTGTCCTGGCAATGCTGCTCAGGGGAAAGCAGCATTTTGGGGACAGACATGGGGGACAGATGGGGGTCTGGAGCACCAGCCACTTTCCCTGTTGGAGTGCTTTCTCCAGTCATCTCTCACCCAGACAAGCTGAGTTCAGGTTTTCAAGGGTAGGAGGGAAGTAACTCCATCATCTCTTGGAGGGAGAGGAACAGGGACACCAGTGCTAGTTTTCCTCTGGGAATGCTGAACCACGCAGAATAGGACTCTAGAAATGAACCTATTCCAGGGAATTGGACTGTGCTTCCAAGCCATTCCTTTGCCATGCTGGAAGTTTTAGGGCTGGGACTGTCCCCACTTCTCAGAAGGGATCTTTAGTGGTGCCAGGGATGTTCCAGGCCATTTCCACAAGCCCCATATTGCTGCCGTATTCCTGGTCTGTTTCCATGCTCTGCCGCAGCTCTGCCTTACCTTCCCCCTCTCCATCTGGCTCCAGGGAGAAGGTGATCCAGCCCATGGGCATCACTCCGAGCGGTAACCTAGCGCCCATGGAGAACGCTATCCGCAACATCGCCGACGAGCGCTCATCCTCTGACTCGGACCTGGGGCTGGACTGACCCAGCTCCCGCTCCAGCCATGGAGAGCCAAGCTCCAGCTGCTCTCCCTCGGAACTGGTGCTGCACCCAGGGGCTGGCACTGCGCCAGGACTCTCCCTGTGGGATCTGGATCCAGCCTGGACCCCTCACAGCCCACCACATGGAACACCTGCCTCCTTCCCAGCTCCATAGCCACCTCTCCTTCCAGAGGTCTCCATGACCTGGCTCCACCTCGGTCTCTCCTCTCAGCAGCCTTGAGGATTTCACACTCCAAATTGCTTCCAGGACTCTCCAGTAGGATTTTTGGTTTCTAAATATGTGCTGTTTGGGAAGAAGGGTCAGGGGGAGGCTCTTCCTGCCACTCCATCGGGGTTCAGTGATCCACAGAGCCTCCCGTGTGTGCGTGGCTGTGTGTGTGCCTGGCCCCACAGTGGGGGCTGCTCCCCGGGAATGCCGTGGGAAGGGGGGCTGCCAGAGAGGGGTGTGGGCCTCCAGTGGGAATGGGACCTGCAGGGCGTGGTGCAGGTGGCTGTATCCATGTCCGTGCACACCCAGAGCACGTGGGTGAGCAGAGCGAAGCCCGGGGAGGCCTTGGAAGCTTCCAGCATTCCATTGGCCACAGGAGAGAGAGCACGGGTGGCTGCCAGGAATGCTCCAATGTCCTTACCCTGGCACTGGGCACTGTCCCTGTCACCACCCAGCTGGGTTTGGGCATTTGCCTCTCCCCACCTTCCTCTTTCCAGACGAAAGGCCAATACATGTGCTCTGTCCTTGGCTCCTCCTCGCTGTCCCCAGGTCGCCGTGTCCCCTGGGGGCTGCTGTTGGGCCTGGTGTAGATTTGTCTTTATTTTTATTCCCGTTCTCTTTGGAAAGAAAATCTTCCTGTTTGTCTCATGTACCCGAGTTCCCAAACCTTCCGTCACGAGTAGGAATGCACAAGTGATGCTAGAATAAAGCCAACCTGACATGTGGGAGTGTGGCTGTGATTCCTCCGAGCAAGGAAATCCCCGTGGCAGAGGATCCCGGGTGTTCCTGCCCATGTGTCCTTAGGAGTTGGGAGTGTTCCTGAACATGGTTTTGGAGGTGAAGAGCTGGAGTGGTGCTTTGATTGATTTTTCGGTTTCCACCACAGAGGCCTCTTGAGTGCCGTGTCCAGCTCTGGGCCCCGAACAGCAAGGAGGATATTCAGGGGCCGGAGCATGTCTGGGAAAGGGAATGGAGCTGGGGAAGGGTCTGGAGCATGAGGAGCTGAGGGGGCTCAGCCTGGAGAAAAGGATGCTCATGGGGGACCTCCTGGCTCTCCACAGCTCCCTGACAGGAGGGTGCAGCTCTCAGGGAACAAGTGACAGGACAAGAGGAAATGGTCTCAAGCTGCACCAAGGGAGGTCCAGGTTGGACATCAGAAAGAATTTCCTCCTGGAAAGAGCTGTCAGGCACTGGAAAGGGTTGCCCAGGGAGGTGGTGGAGTCCCCATACCTGGAGGTGTCCAAGGAACAACTGGACGTGGCACTCAGTGCTCTGGGCTTGGTGACAAGGTGGGGATCGGGTACAGGTTGGACTCAATGGTCTGGGAGGGCTTTTCCAATCTGGATGATTCTGTGTTTCTGTTTAGTTCCTGACTGACCCCCAAGTGCCATTCCAGGCTGCTGGGCTGGGGACAGCTCTATTCTGTCACAATGTGAGCTTTCAGGCCAATTGCATCTTTCTCCTTTTTTTTTTTTTAACTAGCAAAAAACTCCCCACAGCCCTTCTGTGTGCAGACACAGACCCCTGATCCCTTCCCAGCTGTTGAAGCTTTCCCAAGCTTTCTGTGCAAAAGGAAAAAGGGAGGTTTGGTGTTTTTAATGCAGTTGCTTCTGATATTATTGTTTCAATTTTCCAGAGTGCTTAAATCCCTAAGAACAGCTGCCAGGCATGGCCTGGAATGCCCTGGAGCAGGGGGCTGAGCTTGGCACTGGGCGTTTTGGGAGGAGGTGTTCATAGAATCATGGAAGTCTGTTTTGGGGATAAGCAGGGGATGGTTAAAAACGAGTCCCCAGCATTTCCAGTGTGGATCCATGTGCTACAAGGCTCTGCATTGTGTTGTGGCAGGTTTGGGGTAGAGCAGGGTGTGACTGCAGGGCTGTGACACTGCCACCCCCCAGGATGGCATCTACAGCAGGGAAAGGCACTTGTGTGAGGGGGGAAAATGGGAAAAAAGGTACTAAAAAGCAGGTGAAAGGAGCAGTGATGGGGACAGAAGGTGTGACTTTACAGAAAATTCCTCAGGTGACATCCAGGAACGAATTATCTCTCTTTATTATTAAATAATTAACACTCCAGTGATTCAGAAATTCCCCAGCAGCTTGAGCTGGAATGGGACTGGGGGGCAGCCCCCCCGCCCCTGGCTTGTCCCCTGATTAGCAGAGATTTCATGGAAGACTAAACACAGCCTGCAGCAGCTGAGGATCGTGGCCAAGGGAACAGTGGCTGGGGAGGAGCTGTGACAGGAACTGGATGCTCAGCTCAGTGGGAGCTGGAAAACACTCTCCAGTCTGTCCTGGCCTGACCTTCATGGCATTCCAGCTCCTGCTCCATGGCACCAGTGCCTCTGAGGGGCTCCCGGTTGGATGGCTCGGAAGGAGGGAGATCCAAACAGCCGACTGCAGACACAGAACCCATTGAATGTGCTGGCATGAGCCCCCAGGCCCTTGGACACTTGCTGGTGACACTCACGGCTGGATGTCCTCAAGTGATATGCTGAGGGGTGACAGGAGCACCTTCCTACTTGTCCTTGGCATCCAGCTGGAAATAGAGACCACAGCTCTTACCAGGGAGCATCAAACATTCCAGCCCCAGCACCATCCCCACAGGTTTTACAGAATCCCAGAATGGTTTGGGTTGGAAGGGACCTTAAAGCTCATCCAGTGCCACCCCCGGCCATGGACAGGGACACTTTCCACACATCCAGGTTGCTCCAAGCAACTGGTTTTCCTCTATCACAGTTGCATCAGCATTATCCCTCAGGGATTCAGAGCAGCACAAGCATCAAGCCAAGGGCTGGCTGGTCCCCAGAATGTCAGTACTGAAAAATCAAAAGCCTGGCCAAAAGGCTAAGAACTCCTACTCATTCCTGCCTCATTATCTGATGGAAATAAGAAAAACCTGGAATCCTGAAGCCAGATTTTATGAAGTCACGTTTGGACAATGTATCCGTAAAAAATACAGCTGTGTTTGATGTCAAATGTGGAAAAAACCTCCCAGTGGTCTAAAAGAAATGTAGTAATTAACATCAGCACTGAGCTCTGAGTAATTAAGAACTTGTTCCCCTGCAATTTCTCACTCCTGAAGATCCCAGAAGGTTACAGATGTGAGAATGTTGGGGGAAAAAAAAGTCTTTTTAAGGATTCATCACTGCCAAGTGGAGCAGGAGCAGGAACCACGCTCCCTGTCCAGCCACGGCAGCACTGGTTGGGTCTCAGCACAACTGGAACCTCCCCTCCCTCTCTCCTACTGCTTATTGCTCCAGAGGAACCTCTGGAAGTGGAAGCCCAGCCATGAAAGGACTGTAGGGATCGAGGGTTTCCAACCCCTCACAGCCAAGGGAAGCACTGCCTGTGGAACATCCCAGTTTTGTGTTGAGGCTCTGCTGCCCGAGGGGATTTCCTGGGTGGTTACTCCCAGTCCTTGGAATTTGCATCTCCAGATACAGCTTGTTTGAGAACACGCCAGGTGACACAACTGGACGCTTTTCAGTCCCTGAGGGGGTTGCTGCCTGAAGGAACCCCAGAGCACTCACTGTCAGCCCAAATTCTGCCCTTTTCGATGTTCGTAATTCATCTGGGACTGGCAGATCCATGTCTTTCCATCTACCACAGACACATTCAGCCCTCAGCGCTCTGCCCTGGCACCTTGGCTGTGAAACATCACTCAGGTTTGGGTTGGTTTGGGGTTTTTTTGCGCTTTTCTGTGCAGTGTGACTGCAGCAAGCACAAATCCACTCCCCTGGATGACTCCAGCATAGGGAACGCAGGGGCTGAGGGGGGAACTGGGGCTCTGAGCCTCTTCCCACCTTCTCTTTCTCCTTCTGGATCAACATTTGCATCTCATCGCTCCAGCCCAGCAGCTCCACCAGCTTCTCGACGCCGCCGACCACGTCCCCGAGCTGGGCCACGTCGTTGTGGCGCTGCTGCCACGCAAAGGGGCCCACAAGCTCCCGGTTGATGAGGACACGGGGCACGGAGCTGCGCACGGCTCCGGCCAGGCTGGCAAAGGGCTCCACCTGAGGGGGGAACCAAGGGGGCACGGGGACAGTCATCCTGCTAGGGGCATAATTCCCAGCACACTCAGCTTGGAAATGCTCAGCCACCCCGGCTCTGAACAGGTCAGTGTCACCAGTTTCCTGGTGGCCTTTCCTCAGGTAGCCCCAAAGCTCTCCAGGTGCCCACCTGGTTTCCAGAGGGTCTCTCAGAGAACCTCACCCTATTTCTTACCCTCTACCTCAAATTTCACCTCCCTAACCCATTTTTTTGCCTTCTCCTCTAAGCTCTCTCTGCCCTCCCGAGTCCGTTTAGGCCCTGTTTTCCATGTGCCCTTATTCCCAGACCTCCAGGGATGTCCCGATGACGAAGAGCAGGTCTGCCATGGGGAAGTCTGTGAGGTGCAGGAGGAAGCGCTGTGGGAGCTGCTCGCCGAAGAACACAATGTCAGGCTTGACGACTCCGGTGCAGACAGGGCAGCGAGGGATCCTGTCCCCCATGACATCTCCCTGGAGGGAGAGACCCCAAAACTGCCTGTCACAGGGACCCTGTCCCTCTGAAGGGAGAGATCCCAAAACTTCCCATCACAAGGATGCTGTCCCCCTGAAAAGAGAGGCCCCAAACCTGCCCGTCACAGGGGTTCAAAACCACCACATGTCCTCCACAGCAACACCCAACCCCAAACCTGGTCCCCTCCATAAACCTCTTGTCCCCAAGGGCAAAAGAACAGGTTTGGGCCTGTCATTATTATAATAATTAATGCCTCCTTGCGTTAATTGTGTTGATGCCCGGCTGGGCCCACTCACCCTGAAGTCTTCTCCAGGGAAGTTCCTCTGACACACCGTACAGGTGGCAGTGGCAAAGGTGCCGTGGGCTTCCACCAGCCTGTCGGGAGGGATCCCAGCCACTGGAATACAGTGTTGTGGGAGAGGACTGAGCCTCCCTGTGTGCATCTCCCCAATCCTGCTTCTCCCCTCAACTCCTCCCGGTGCTGCTGCTGGAGATGGGAAGAGGGAGCTCACCTCTCTCCAGCCCGTCGATGTTCTGGGTGTAGAGGCGCAGGAGCAGCCCCTTGTCGTGCAGCAGCCGGAGGAAATAGTGGGCGGAATTGGGGCGGTAGTTGCCAGGATAGAGCTCCTTGGCCAGGGTGAAGAAGGGCTTGGGGTTGACGAAGAAATAGCCCAGCTCAAAGATGGCCTCGGGGTAGGGGATGTTGTACTGCTCCAGGTTGCTGTACAGGCCGCTCCCAGGGGACCTGTGGGGACAGGGGGCAGCTGAGAGGGTACCTGGGCTGGAGACAGAATCCCAGGATCACTGAGGTTGGAAAAGTCCTGCAAAACCATAGAGTCCAACCTGAGATGCATCATCACCTTGTCAGCAAGAGAACTGAGTGCCACATCCAGTTGTTCCTCGGACACCTCAAGGGACGGTGACTCCACCACCTCCCTGGGCAGCCCCTTCCAATGTTTATTCACCCTTCCCATGGACAAGACCTCAGCCCTCCAAGGACCAAGAGGATGGAGGCATCACCTGAAGTCCGGGATGCCGCTGGGCGTGCTGATCCCGGCGCCGGCCATCACCACCACGCGCCGGCATTCCTTCTTCTGGAGCAGCTCGGCCACGTCCTTCAAGGTGAGCTTCTGCTTCCCCTTGTCACCTCCCCACGTGCCCAAAATGGCTCTGGCAGCCGCGCTCAGACAGAAGGGCCTGGAGCCTTGGATCCTGTTCGGCACAGGGGGAAGCACAGCACTGAGAGAACTGACAGTGACTTCAGCTCAGGGGGGAGAAAACCACCCAAAAATTCCACAGGAAGCTCTTCCCTGGGCAGGATTGTGCTAGGGGTTCGCTAGGAGAAAGCTTGGCTGTTAGTCTGACCCAAATCCTGTGGATCTAAAATACCAAATCACTGGTATTCCTGTGAGAGGGTTTTTTTGGAGAGGCATGGACACAAGGCTGGACCCACTGGGAATCACCAGTCTCAGTGTTGATTTACACTCCTCTGGGATCCAGGAGACTCTTCTGTGTCCTGAGTTCAGCAAGCTTCTCTCAGGGCGATGTGTCGCCCTGCCCAGGTGAGCACAGACACTTTCATTTCCCTGTTCCCCCCTTGGGCTGTGTGTGTCCACGTCCAAAGGAATCACAGCCCCGTGCCCAGCTGGGCTGGGAACAGCCATTGTCATCTGGGAACAATCATTAGCAGTTCGGGAACAGTCATTATCAGCAGGGAACAGCTTCTCCCAGAAAATTAGCGTTGCTGGAGCAAGGCATTGTGCACAGTCCAGAGCAGGCATGGGGAGAGCTGCTGGGGCTTGGCAAACCCGAGGAGCAAGGACAGAGCTGGAAGTGTCTCCAGGACTCAGGGTGGTCAGCTCTGCCTTCTCTGGAAGGACAGTTCCTTGGAAGGGACGTGACATTGCTTTCCCAGGGATGTGACACTGCACTGCTTTTCCCTGTTGTCACAGGGATGTGGCTCTGCCTTCCAAGGGATATGACAATTGCCTTCCCTGGCATGTGTGACATTGATTCCCTAGGGATGTGACCCTGTACCGCTTTTTCCTGCTGTCACAGGGATGTGGCTCTGCTTTCCCAGGGATGTGACACCGTACTGCTTTTCCCTGCTGTCACAAGGACACGGCTCTGCCCTGTCAGACCGGGTTCCCGGGGAGCTGAACTCACAGTCTTGGAAAAACGCTGAGATTTCCCTGGCAGATCCCTACTCCCCGGGCTCCCGGGCCAGCCCCGGCTCACAGAGCGCTGTCCCTGCCTAGACGCGGACGGGACACGCTCCATCATGGGAGCACATCCCATCCCAACACCCATTCCCATCCTCCCCTTCCCGCAGGGATGCTCCAGCCCCCAGCCGGGCGTTCCCCACCTACCTCCCGGTTCCGCCGCCGCGGGCGCCCCGTGCCGCGCTGCCGCCGGCGCCATGGCGGGGCCCGCGCTCCCACAGGCTCCTCCAGGCTGCAAGAGAGCAGAGCGGTGCTGGGGGCGGCCCGGGGG
>VYZT01022334.1:327-58101 GCA_013400735.1 Pomatostomus ruficeps
TTTGAGGTTTTGAAGGGTTTTTGTAAAGTCACTGCAGTCTCAGCCTTCAGATTCTTCTCACAGTTCTTCTCTGAACCAGCATCAAACACCACTTTGCAATCATATGAACCAGATGCAGCCTTCCATAACACTGAGTATGAGTCTCAAACAGGATGATTTGGCAAATCTGTTTCAAACTTCAACAAGAAGCACAAGCTGAACACTGTCACCTAAATATTTCTGAAAAAAAATCTGCCTTTTTTGATTGGAACCATACCAACTTCTTCAAATTAATATCTATGATTTTCTTAAAGATAGCAGAATTTTAAAGCTTCTCCAGTGGCATCTCTGGGTAGGAACCCAAATTATTGCCACAGGTAGGAAAAAGCAGATGAGGAGAGAGAAATAGGAAGTTAAGTAGCCCATAGATGCTGATTGAAGCCACAGGGAACATATGCAAAGGATCAGTATTCATCTGAGTTGTTGCTTTCAAACATCTTAAAAGAGAGCATGGTTAAAAAAAAATTTGCTGAGAAATTGGACAGATAAGAATTCACTGTTGGTCATGCTTGTTGTCCCCAGTGTGGCAGAGTAGGATATCAAGAGAACATGCACACACCTGGGCAGGGTTGGAGCACTCCTGAGAGTACTGGAGGCAGACAAAGCACAGGTCACCAAGCCTCCTAGGAGGGTCAAAACCATGCACTTCTACACCTACAGCCCTCAGTTGGAGCAATTTGGGCATAGCTGTCTGAGAGCCCAGGCAGTCAAAGCAAGGTCTTCTTCCAGCAGACTGCTCCTTGTCCAAAGAGAGCTGGCCAGGTTGTGTTATGGCTATCTGCTATCACCAGCAATATTTGCTTTATCAGTTTTGTGTCTTAGTTATCTCGATGGCATGTAATAAGTTTGCAGGGGTGGGTTAACCCTCTTTTTGCTCGTATTATCCTTTGAAGGGCTGTGCTTGCAGTAGGCCCAGTGCAGAGTAGTTTGGATGTTGATACATCCCCACCCTGAAGGCCAATGAAAGGCTCCCACTGATTGCTGCAGGGCAAATTCCCCACTGTTTTTTAAAGAAGAAAGCCTATAAAAACAACTGGAAAGCAGCCCTGAACTCCTCTGGAGCTGAATTCAATCTCACTTCTCAGAATTCCTAAAGCCAAACCCCACTTTTCTAGTCCACATTTCACTCCCTGAGCCTCTGCAGCTTTCCAAGTGCCTCACCACTCTTCTCCTTCAGGTTTACTGAGTGCGCACAAACCTCCTGGACCACTCCCCGGTGTTTTGGCTCAGAGTATCCCTTTGCATGGTGAGCTGGATGAGATAAATGCCTTCGTAACAGCTGGAAAGGAGGAAACATCACCCTGCAAAGCCAGCAGCCATCTCGGCACCCGAGCTGCTGGTTGTCAAGGTGTGTCTTGCCTCCTCTCAGGCACATTTTCTTGCCTTCCTTAGCCCTTTGGTGTTGCTTAAATGTTTTTCTATATACCTGATAATCTGTCCCTTACCTAAGATTCCCCCTCTTCAATGTCTCAGCTTTTCAGCTCTCGTGTAGAAAGGACTATTCCTTTTACACGATGAGACTTCAGGGAAAGTGAATGAACAGAAGAGAGCACTTAGAGCCTAGACGTTGAAAGGCTTCTTACACAAAACACAAAAGAGCTTTTCTTCTCATCAGTGTTTTCAAGAGACAAAAGAAAACACATTTTCTGAAGTGTTCCTTGGAGATACTTTGTTTTGAAGTGGTTAAAGAATTTCGAATGTGAGATAAGGGGGAGAGACTGGCATGGAGCAAGGATAACAGCTTGTTCCTCCAAGGGCTAGGATTAAATTGCAGGGAATGCTGGCACTTAGCCCAAGCTCAGCTTCCCCGGCCCCAACACTTGCTTGAAAAGGTAGAACTTGAAACATGTGCTTTGCACTCTCTTCTTATCATTGCCCTCCCTGCTTCAACCATTGTTCATGTGCTCTGGCACTCACAAAGCCTGCAGCTAGGTTTTGCTCAAGACAGCATCGATAAGCCAGATGATGAATGTGGAAAACTCCTCCCTGAGAGGGTTGGATTGGGGTTGCATTTGAAGGTGCTGGCAAAGGACTCTTCTGTTGTTTTTTGTTGGTCTATGCCCAGCATCAGGACAGTTCCATTTTGCAGAAGGCTGCACCATGTGAAGCAGAGATGCTCCACTTACAGGTGACTCATTATCAGGTTGACTGTGCTTATTGCTGGATTATATCAGCTCTTGTTTTGACATGACAACACCCAGGATCTCTTCCAGTGCAGTTCCCACTTTTCCTTACCTGCTTCCTCTTTCTATTCAGCAGCAGAGACATGTTTGCAGATTTGCTTGCAAGCTTAACATTATTCAAGCCAGAAACTGTGCAAATCACTCACGAAGTCCTCCCTGCTCAGTTTGCAGGCATTGCTGACAGATATGAGATGTTTCACCTACCTAACCCTCAACACACATGTTCTCCCAGCAGATGGGTGAGTGGGGATTTTCATGTACTCAAAGGCAGCGTGGAGTGGCAGATTGGTCAGGTCTGTGAATCAGAAAATACTGTGAGGCCCTTTCTGTGTGCTGACAGAGAGTGTCAAGACCTGTGTTTGCCTACATCCATTTATCATGGCTTGGTATGTTCAAAAATGTTGTTCTTCGTTAACTCTTTCATCTGTAAAAGGCCAGAATCTTCATGCTGTCTTTGCAGCCGCATTCCTGGGCCTCCCAGGTTAATTGATTAATGAAGTGGAGCTGCTGGTATCTGTGGAAGAGAGGGCATCTTGATTTCATGTAGATACCACAATGATGGTCACTGGAGGCCTGATGTAAACACAGGGGCCTGGTATGCAAAAAGAAAGATAGAATCCCGAGAGCCCTCTGTGTTAAATAGCAAGACAGAGTAGCATTTTATGCTTTTAAAGTAAGGGAGGAGGTGGGAGTAGATGGAAATGAGGGCAGGAAATACACAGTGACTTGTTTGAGCTCATACAAGGCAGCAGTGGGACATCTATGAGCCAGGGCCCAGCCATGTGTCCTAGCCACAAATAAATCAATTTACAATTTTAGGTGGATATGTCTTGTTAAGTATGTGAGCTATGTGTCTATCCCTGGCTTACTCATTATCTCCCGGTGAGAAATGAACAGTCCCATCCCTAACTGGGCAGAAGGCAGAGGCACACACTGAGCCATAAAGCTCCCTGCTGGCTCCTAAACCCAGCCCCTGTAAGCAGGTAAGCTTTGGGCTGTTCCCTATCTCAGTCTCCAAGAGCAATTTTGGCATGTCCTAGCATGGTTGGGTTGAAGGTGATTCTGTGTTCATCACTCCTGTGCCCAATCATAACAGGTCCCAGATCCAACACAGTTAGGCACAAATATTATTACTGCAAGGGTTCGGATTCCCCTGAGGATCAAAGAGAGTCATAAAGCCCATGCCCCAGTTAGGATGCAAAAACATACTGGCACTGTACTGGGGGAAAAAATGTCCCATAAAATTCAGAAGTGTCAGTTTGAACCTTGATCTTCTTGTGACTTGGAAGGACACTGCTGTGTGATTTGTGTTAGTTTCATTTGCTTTAGGATTTTTGGAGACAAAATACAGTTTTTAGCCTATGTGTCTTAAGCAGTTGTATCATAGAGTTTGGCCTGTGCTGTCTCTGACATATTGTATACATGCAGCTTTATTTAAGTAACAGCTGGGATATATGAACATATGTCATCTATCAAAGATTGGAGAGGGAAACGCATGAGCTGGTGCATTTTTGTATAACTTGCTGTCATCACATTCATGTAAAAAGAATTAAGACTCAAAGAAAAAAACTTGTTGCTCCATCTGACCATGGAAATCTTCTTCCTTTAACCTTATGGCCTGCATGGTTGAGTAACTGTACTGAAAGGTTTAAGTGGATAGTACAGAGATCAAAAGAACTCCATCCATTATAAATTATTGGAGTCTCTTGCACTTCAAAAAAAAAAGAGTCAGGTTCTGTTTGTGTTCCTGTGGGTTGTTGTTGTTTTAACCTGTTAGTATTTGTTTCTTTAATGACTTATTTTGATGCTGACTGTGCCCATCAGCCAAAGCCTAAAAATAAATCATAAAAACAGGGCCTGGAAGCCCTGTGGAGCTAGGACACTTCGTGTTTCTCTCTTGGAGTGGCAGGGATCTTTTCAAGGATATAAATCAAAGTTAGTGATTTGGAGCCCTTTCACGGAATGACAAACCTTAAGGGACCAAAGCCCCCAGGGAAGATGTTCTGTCTCTATTGGGACTTTGTAGAAGGTATCAGATTCCCACTTCCCTGGGTAACACAGGTGATATGGGTGTGATACAGGTGTGATACAGGGGATGGGAGTGCCTGTGGAGGTCAGAGCCACCTTTGTGGGATGGATGAAATTCCACCTAAACTGAGACAGTGTCTGAAATGCACTGTTTTGGTAAAATCACTTCTCAACAAAAGCTCAAGATCCAAACACTGGCTACAGCTCACTTTAGCCCCTCTCAGACAGCAAAGGTAGCTGGACTTTGAAATACTCTATCTAGGCTTGGATAGCCTTTGTTCTTCATGCCACATTAGCAAAGTCAGTGAGCCATAAAGGAAAGACATGGAAGTTGTATTTATCTTCTGCATATCTCACCTACAGATCTACAGATTGTCTTCCCCCATCCTCAGAATACAGAAGCTGACATTTTAAAGAAGACCCAAAGCTGATCTAATCCAGTATCTTGACTCTGACAGTAGCCAGTGGCAAATACTTGAGATAACTGCATTAAATCACGACTGCAGGCAAATTTTAAATAATCTTCTCTCTCAGAATATTCGTTCTGCATTGGAATAGTTAAGGAATGACTTCATCCCTTAAGCAGGAGTACTGCCCCTCCAAACCTCCGTGCTGTTAAGACGTGTAATTTACATCCAGGTATCTTCATTGTTGCTAGGAATGTACCTTTTTGAAAATGGCTATTCCTCTCCCTGCAGCAGTGAGTGCCTTATGCCTTCACCTACCAGGAGATGAGTTTCATTTTATTCAGATGTCAGTTCCCCTGAAAGCCATGGTGCTTTTGCATTGTGTGTTTTGAGAAACACCTTAGGATGTCTCCAGAAACTTATTTCTATCACATTTTCTTGTATTTACCTCCTTTCTCATATCATACAACCTCTGCTTACCTGGGCCCCTCCAGCTTGAGGAGCTGTGTCCTTGGGACCATTCCTGCCAGCAGTGAAGGCTCATATCCATCTCAGCCAGCTTCAGGCATGTCAGGAAGCTGATCTGGGGAGGCGTCTCCAGAGGGCAACTGAGATGTCATGGTCATGACCCTGAAAGTGCCACGGTCTCTGGAGGGAAAGCTGAGGTTCCCAGTGGCAAATGTCTTGAGTGAGGGCCAATCAAGGAATGTCCATCTTTTGGTTGCCTACAACCACTCCTACCTACAATCCACCTGCCTCTTCTGGTCCTTATCTTGACTTAGTGAAAACACCATGTCTAAACACTCTGCGAGTAGGAATCTTTCAAAGGGTGGCAGGACTTACAAACACAGTAAACCAGTTACAGATTGCATTCAGATTTGGCTTTAAAATGCTCAACAAGTAATACCAGCTGAGGTTTGTGTTCACAGCCTTCTCGTGTCCTGAATTTCAGCAAGTGCCAGATCATGTCTTTCCCTTTCCAAGCTGCTGGGTGGAAGGAGGGCTGTCATGCTGTTCCCCATTAACACCACCACTGTTCTGCTCCTCACACCCAGACTTTCTCACAGAAACCCAAATCCTTGCATGAGCTGTAGGTGGGTTTCTAAGACCTAAATTTCCCTGAAAGCTTTTGCATTACTCATAAACAACATTTCCCACAGGCCTATCTGTAACTCAGTCTCTGAAAAGAGTTGACACGGATGCCACGTATCTCCACAGGCTTGCTCCTGCCCCGAGCTTGATTCTGTTAATCTGCTACAAATAACATCATTTCGCTTCAGCCAAAACCTAAATCTGAACTCTGTGTGCTGGTTCTGAAGAGCTTCCCACTCCGTTTCAGCAAGTTGATTTAAATGTTCTTTGTGGAAAATGCTGTTAAACCCATATGGACTGATTTTGCCATCACCAGCACTGTTCCAGCTATCCTACTGTGAAATGCTGCCAGATCAGGAGAGCTGTGTTTTACTGTCCCTCTGCCTACAGCAACTGCTAGCACTGCACAGGCAACAGTCCCGTGGTTCATGTTTAGCTTTATCTATGGCTGTCAGAATTACTGGATACTATCAAAAGACAGGAAGAAAAGAATGGAAAATGTTACTTCCACAGGGCTGTGGTCAACTGAGTGTTGAAACTGGCATAGCTGACATTAAAATTCAGAAATGTCAGTTTGAACCTTGATCTTCTTGTATCTTGGAAGGACACTGCTGCAAGGTTTGTGTTGGGTCAGTTCCATTTGTTTTAGGATTTTTGACATTAGAAAGAGTCAGAGTGTGGCAGCATATAAGTAGGAATTAAGAAAAATGAGGATGAGCTGTGAGGATAACCCTGGCCTGTGAAGTGTCCAGCAGTCTAGGCTGGGAGGCAAAGTTCCTCACAGCCTTAGGAGACAATCAGATGAGCTGCTCTGCTCCTCCAGTGGAAATGATGCCATGGGCAGGGGGGTGATCTGTATATTTGGCTTTGCCCCTTTTTGCAGCTAATGTGAGACTTTTGGCAGATGAATGCATTTTGAGAAAGGACCACTCTGGTTTCTAGACGAGGTCTTGCAGGCCTTTACATTGCTGGAGAAAGCAAGATCCACAGGGTGAAATACTTAGAAACAAGGGCCATACAAAGCCATGTGTGTGTGGCTATTTACCATCCTCCGCACCCACACAGGCCTTGGCGTACTGTGTGCAGCTTTGTACCTGTACCCACCCCCAAAAGGTGCTTCCTCACGGCTTTTCATGTTCTAGTGAAATGTCTGGGCAAATAGTGAGTGATTATTTCCTTC
Organism: Pomatostomus ruficeps; assembly: GCA_013400735.1. Taxonomy (NCBI): domain Eukaryota; kingdom Metazoa; phylum Chordata; class Aves; order Passeriformes; family Timaliidae; genus Pomatostomus; species Pomatostomus ruficeps. Next base: position 7,257 of record VYZT01022334.1, read on the forward strand.
AATTGTTGCCGCCGTCCTCCACCACCCTCAAAATTATTCATTCTAAAGGAAATTTTAAAAAGCTTTTGTTTGAGAATTCCCTCCCTCTAATTGAGTGCATTGTACAGAGATCAAAGCACTGTTTGCAGTGGGTCTTGGTAGGCAGAAGTTTTCTGAACAAACTCCAAGCATTTGGTGTAGAATGGGTCAAAATGACCTTTGCTTTTCCCCCTCCCACATTCATAATTATTGACTGTTAATTTACATTAGCTGGCCTGGCCTAGACTTCACTTCTGGGTCAGTTATTCTTACAGCCCTGTTGTTTTCACAGAGTGGAGGAGTAAACAGTACTCCTAAATTGTACATATTTGCATCTTGGAATGTGGATCTGGAAAGAAGAATATCCCACTCAAAGTCTTTTTTATGGATACATTTCACCTCTACCAGGTTTCCACTTATGGGACCAAAGTAGAGGGAAGCAGAGGAAAGACTGATTCCACAGCAAACTAATATCAAAGACATCCAGTTCCCATGTATGAGTAAGTTTCCTAATCCAGGACTCTTACAGGTGGGCAAAACAAATAATAACTCGTTTTATAGCCCTAAACATGACAGAAATATTCATCACAATGAGGAACAGGGACTGCTAAAACCTAAGAAAAAATAATAAACAAGCAAATTTTATGCATCATCCCTGGGGAAAACCTCCTCCCACACACAAGTGTCAGATGCTAGTCTTGGCTTGACTAATGCTAAAGCACTAAAAAGGGGAAGGAGATGAGCACTTCTGCATGGCTTCAAAGCTTTGTGTAGCTCATGGGCTTTGGAAGGAGACATTCATCACCTGCAGGAAGTCCTGCATTTAGAAGGGCCAATGGGTTATCAGAGGAAAGCAGTGGTGGAATGGCTCCAGAGAGAAATATTTAATGGAAAAAGGCAAAGTAGAAGAGCAGAGAAAGATAATGTGAGGATTTACTCATAAACAGACACGTTTCACTGCTGCCAAATCAGCAATCTTACTAATGAGGGTTTAGAGAGTCTCTTGCCAAATAACTAATAGTACAGTGTGTAAAAAAGCTCAGGTTTTCTAAATGCATGACTCTCCAGCCAAAACCAGCTGAATGTTTCCTCATTTAATACTCAGTAAAATGTTTTATTTAAATGTCTCATAATGCTTCCAGTGTTTCTAGTGTACTGAACTGCAATATGTATCATTTAAATCCTGAAAATACCAGCACTTTGCAGGTTTGTTCAAGCTACTAAATATATCATATTGTCCAATGCTGCTGTATTTGGGACCATTTTGAGGAGAGACAGAAGTTCAAAACAGTATTCATGTTACAGTAGTTTCCCAGTCTCAGACAATTTTTTTCCTAATTTTCAAAGTCTGCAACAATCCATCTGGAATTTTACATCCATGATCTTTTGGAAGAACGGGTTTTTCTTTCTGGAAAGTTTGAACTAGAAGTGGACAAAGCGTCTTTGAGACCTGGAGGTTCAACAAATGAGGTGTTTTCATTCTTGGAATAGTTGCCCAGTTTGTGTTTATTTTGGCTCATCTGATTGTACATGGCTGGAGCTACAGACAACCAGGGAGGATCAATGCTTTTCACCAGCTTTTAGTAATGTTGTTCAGGGACAAGGACTGGAGGCCTGGCCCAACAGATGGAATTTTAAAAATGGGCCAACACGCTTGAGTTTAAAGCTAAAAATCTTAACATGAAAGATCATCAAGTCCAAGAGGCAACTGAACTACCTTTGCCCAAATGAATGAGGCTCTTCATATATGGTACTGTGGGGTGATTTGAGAAGGAGGAGGACTGTCGAATTCACATTAAATGCAATATAATTTTTCCAGAGGTTCCCTTAGCTCTTTCTCCCTGGCAAAGCTGTCACCAGAGGCTGCAGGGAATGTCCTGCTGGGCTGCAGCTCCTCCCTTGGCGCCAGCTTCCTTTCCCAGCAGTGCAGTTGAAGTCCTGCATCCACTGCTGATCCTCAGCTACACCCACAACTCACCTTCGTTTTCCTTGACTCTATACTTAATTGCTTCACCTTAGGACTCATTGGGGTCAAATCACATTGGATGTTTTTAGGAGTTGGAAGTCTATTTTCCCCCAACTATACTTTGACTATTCCAGCATTACATATTTGCAAAGATGTGACTAGGCTGAGGAAGTCCCTGAAGAACAAATTGTTGGATCTTGTTTACATTTACTCTTTTCCTATGCCCTTTCTTAGGCACCTGCTACTGGCTAAGGCCTAGAAATAGGACAGTGGGCTACCAGGGTCTTTATAAAATCATTCCTATGTTCTTGAGCTCTTGCAATACATAATTTATGCTATGCTATAATAAATGTAAATCAGTGTGAGTGATGAGGCTGTATTACTTTCAGGAAAGGGGATGTTTCTTTTTTTAGGTGGAGCACTGATCCGTGTGTGTTTATAAACTATCCTGTCTGTCTTATCCACAAAGGAAGTGAATTTGGGACTGTCGACTCAGCAGAAGGTGTGACTGCAGCCATGATAGTTCAATCTAGGCAGAACATTCACAGCAGCACTGGCAATTGGTGGTGCTGAGTTTAGCAACGACACTGCCAGTGAAAATCACGATCCCAGGAGAGTTGTCACCAAAGCTCTTGCTGTAGGGTCTTTGCTGCTACTGCCATTTCCTCCAAGCATTTACCCTCTTATTCCACATTCTCCTGGAAATTTAAACCTGGTTTTAAAGACTGCTGCCTTTCCAAGCATCATGCCCAGTGTGAGCCCAAACTAAGGATGGCCAAAGCTGTTCTACACTTCTATACACAACTTGATTTCTCCAGTGTAGCCTTAATTCAACCCACAGATGAAAACCCACAGAGAGAAATGAAAGCTCTGCTGGAATAACACAGCTTCACTTCCACAGAACTGCATCAATCAGCCCTGAATTTTGAAAAGTCCTACATCCTGTGTAATGCCAAGGTGTTTTGGAGAAGTCACAGAGGCTGAACCAACCCCTCACACTTCCTTGACACACTTTGCCATTACAGGACTAGACAAAAGTTTTCTGTGTCTTATCACCCAAAATATTAAAGACCAGCATGGAATGACACATGTCAAACACCCTTCTAATAGATTACCATGTAATCATGTGAGACAATGATAGGAAAAGAAAACTAATATTTTATGTTTTCTAATGATAAGTATGCTTATGCAGCTACAGTAATTATGTTTGTCTGATCTGGGTCAGTCTACTTTAGTAAATGTCATGCAAAGCACCTCCTAGAAAGAGTTCAGGATACTGAAGAGTTTTGAAATTGCCTAGGATAAATAATACGGAAAACAGCTCTCCCTCTAAATTAAAAGCCAAGCTGATGGAAGAGTACAAGATGAATTTCCAAATGTGACAGTCGATGATTACAAGCTTGCCTGTGTTCAGTTGTACACATATAATTGCCAGAAAAATAGCAAACTGCTTGTGAGGAAAAAATCATTCCAAGTCCTGGATGGGAAGGTAGATGAGAGAGGAACAGCAGCATCAAGGCTTGTGTCACTTGATCTGCAGCCTTCTAGGCAATGTCATTATTCTTTTCAAGTTACTGCATAAGCTGCCTGGATAAAGAAGCTGTTTCTCTGCAGCGTGAGGGTGCTCTGGCTCTGGAAAGTCTCAGTCACTTGGAAACAGAAGTGGCAAATGCTGGCAGTGTTAACATGGTCATTTTTCCATCACCCATGCTGAAAGTTGTTTTCTGCCTCCAATCTCTTCAACAAAAATAGTTTGATTTGAAAAAAAAAAAGAGTACGTAAAGAAAACCATTGAACAGAATAGGAAGAAAACATGTTTAGAGTGAACATTTATTTGGGTGCTGTCGTAACTTGTGTATTTTCAGGGTTCACAGGTTGCCACCTCATATAAGAAAAATCATAGATAAACACTGTTTACAAAATCCTGAGATAATCTTACAAAATCATGAGATGTTTGAGACATGAGCAACAAACTTTTACTACTTCAAATTCGAAACATTAAAGCATCATGGCCCATATTCGCAGCCTCTTCTTTGCAACTGTAGCTTATTTTTTTGTTTTCATTAAAAGGTGAATTCTTGTGTAGCTGCCCATAGGAAAACAGTCATAAAAAGTTCACAGGGGCTAGTGATTTTAGTTTAGTCAGATGTTTACCCAGATACACACAAACAGAAATGTCGTGGTCTTAGTAGAGGTCTCACAATGTTCTGTGGTTTTGCTGAAATCTATGAGCAGGAATAAAGAGTGTTAAAATCCAGCTTTCAGTTAGAAAAGAAAGGGACATCTAGGCTTTTACATTACAGGGAAATGTTCATATGTGTGAGGCTGAGGCTCAGATATTGATTCATGTCTTCAAGGCATGACTTTTACAGTGAGATGTCAGCATTTCTGAGCAAGTGCCTTGGATCTAAAGGCCTGGCTCAGGGGTTAGGCATGGGATTGAGATTTTAGTAGTACTCAAAAATGCTGAGCTGATCTGGGGAAAATCTGAAATTAATTGCACAGGAAGGACACTAATGTACATGTGCCTCTGTTACAGGAGCTCTTTATATACAGACCAGCCTGTGCATGTTTTAAAAAACCTGTATGTTAACAGCAGCAAGTTCTGGGAGCATTGAGAATGCTCTAAAGGTGTAATTCAGTGATGGTCCCAGTTTGCAAACTTGGGATGCAACAGCTCAATCAAAGAATGCACAGCCTGGATTATTCTCAAGCAACAGTGAAATAGGAATGATAAAGCTGCCATGTAAACAGCAGCATGTTATACATCACCTTTTACACCTCTGAGCCTTGCTGTTTGGAAGGCTACTGCAGGAACCAAGTTCTGGTGCTTTCACAGCATCCAGAGACGCATGCTTACACAGCTACTGACAGGATGCCAAACGATGCCAAGTGCTGTTTGTGATATGCTTCCCTACATCCGTGAACAACCTGGGGACAGCCAGAGCAATGCCTTTGCTTAGCACCTCTGCATAGAGGAAACAGGCACCACCTCACCTACAAAAAGAAGCTGGGAAATTATGTCTTCTGTGGCAGTCACAGAGACAGATCCATCAGTCTGCATGCAGCATGTATGTCATAGAATCATAGAATGGTTTGGGTTGGAAGGAACCTTAAAGAACATCTCATTCCAACGCCCCTGCCTTGGGCAGGGACACTTCCACTACACCAGTTCATTCAAAACCCCATCCAACTTGACCTTGAACACTGCCAGGGATGGGCCATCCACAACTTCTCTAGGCAACATCTTTCAGAATATCACCACTCTCACAGGAAAGAATTTCATCCTAATATCTAATCTAAATCAAGTCTGTTTCAGCCTAAAGCTGTTTCCCCTTGTAATGTGAGTATGCAGTCCAACACCAAGAGGAAAGTCCAGCGTCAGGCTCCTATGCAACAAATTCTGTTTTCTGAAAGCTGTGGGTCACAGTGGATGAGTCTGGCTATGGAGGGTCAGACCTTTACTCAGCTGCTACCTTGGCCTGCAAGGACCTCAAGGAAACAATCTGTTAACTTCGGTGTCAAACAGGTGAGTGATGGGCAGCTCCTCCACGGGGCAGAGGTGTGAGGTCACAGCTCTTGATGCAGCTACAAACAGTACATCAATATTCATTCCAGCTGCAGAAGTGCTGGGTCTGGTACTGAGTTTGAGCTGCTACACGAGCACATTCCTTCCAGTGGCTGCAGAGCCTCTCCAAACACAGGCTGGATCTTCCTGCACAGCCAGCAGCAAGGCCAGCTCCTGCTGCTGAGGAGGAATGCAGACTACAGCCCTGGGATGGAGCAGCCTGAATCCATTTCCCAGAGCTTGCTTGGGGGGATGTTTTTGTTTATCCAGCTCATCCATTTGCATTTGCTGCTTTGCTGTTTCACCTCATAAGCGCTTGCTAAGCAATTCTTCCCGGCTGCAAGCACTGGCAGGGAGCAGCCTTTCACCAGACTCTGCTGGGACCCTTCTCCAGTTCCGTGGAGGGAGACACTTCAGCACTCTCTCCTCCCCTCTTCTCTCTCTCCCTCTGCACAGAGACATTTGTGAGACACAAAAGGATAAAAGTTCTCCTATAAACTGCCAGGCTAGTGCTGACACTTCTTGCCACACAACTGACAGGACTAAGTTTATAAAAATAAATCTTGACAATGGAGAGCTCAGGATATTGTTAAACTCAAGAAGATCCATTTGCTCAGCTGGGGAGGTCTTTTGGAAATCACCATTCATGGGGATTTCACCCTGGTTTCCTTCTGTTGAGACAAATCACTTTCATTATGATCAAAATATGCCTTCCAGAAAGGGGTTTGTTTGAAAAAAGAATTTGGAAATAGATTTGAAAATGTCTTGCTTCTCCTCCATATTTTGTGCTCAGGGTTAATCGGCCTTGCTGTTTTAATTGTTTAATTGGTTTTCCATGCTTTATCTCCCCTGTGAATTTGACTGCCCTGAAATTCCAGGCTGAGCTTCTTCTTACTGGTTCTTGTTGTGCTGCTCTCCAGCTGAATTTGAAAAGTCCTTGTAGTGCCCGGTATCTCTGGAATGTACTTGGACACTTCATCAAGTCAACTCCTCAGTCTTCCCTTTATTGTCCTATTTATCTGGGGGACAGGAGGGAAATCGGACATATGGTGACAGCCCCAGGGAAGCCACAGGTAGCTGGGGCTGTGTCCAGCTCTGGAGGGATTACTTCACACCTCCCAAGCATTCTACTCATGGTTTATTTGCAATGCAGGAGAACCGTTCTGCTGAGGGCTCCTTTCTTCACCAACCACCTTGAAAACTCACTCCTGCCCCAGGAAAAATGTAAGTGATATTATGGGGAGATTAAGTGACATGATGGCACAGCTGCTCAGTGACAGAGTGAGGACCTTAAGCCCAGCCCAGTAACAAGAGCACTCTACCATGAATCCATGTTTCTTTGTTTTTATTACTTCATTCCCCTTTATGCAGCCATCCAGTCATCTTCCTTTGCACTGGCATCTTTTGCCTCAAGGTTTTCAGGTTCTGGTCCTTTCTCTCTGACTCCTGGACTACAGATTCTGGGGAGAAGGATCACAGTCTCACTATGTCTCCATGGCACCAGAGGCATCCCCTGTGCAAGGAGGCCAAGTTGTGTCCCCAGTGTGAAATGTGCTACTTGTTGGTGCACGTGAGCCTTGAGCCCCTCTCCAGTGCATTGTCCTTCACAAGAGTCTGCTTCCTGACTCGTCCAGCAATTTTGTGTTGAAGGGTCCATGCCTCAGTTTTCCCAACCACTGAAAGCATTTCAGTGAGGTTATCAATGCTGTTATGAACGCTCTCCTCATGGAGCGGGACCAGAGGTCTGGTGCAGAGGTGCTCTAAGTGGTGGTACTCAGATATGAACTGATTGGTTCCTTAGATTTTATAAGGAAAGGAACAGCCCTTGCCTTAAAAAAAAAGAAAACAAAAACCTGAAAAAGAGACATTTTTAGCACCAAATGCAGAGAGCTTTCATTTTGCAGCCTATCAGCAACTGAATTTCACACCCTTTCTCTCCAAAATGGACCTAGGATTTCTTCCCTCAATTTTTCCTGCCTCAAAATCCAGGTTGGTTTGTTGAAATAAGAAGTAAACATAATGACTTTAATGGGATGAGCTTGCAGGGCTGTTGGCTGACTGAGGCCACCCAGCTAGAGTTCAGCATGAGACAGTCTGCACCTTATAAGGCCAAGAGATGAAGGCACTTAAAACAAAAAAATAAAGGATCTGAACATGTTATTTAAATCATGGTGAAGGCAATTTTTTTAAATTCTTTTTTTCTCCCTTCTGGTTCATGACAAAACCTGATATATGCAAGTGAATATAACGTCTAACATTTGTTAAACCCAGACTGAAGGCCAGCCAGATAGCTCTGAAAACAAACTGTGAATATTTTAAATGGAGTGAGATGTACATGACGGAGTAAATAAAGGGCACATACCACATAAGAAAAATTGGACAAAGTTCAAATGCTATTCATCTTGGAAGAAGGCCTTTGAGCAGAGCAGTGCAGCTTGGAAACACTTGCATGTGTATTAGGGTCCATTACTGGAGTCCAGCTTTTTGGGGCAAGGGGAATTAAATCGTTAAAAAGAGAAAGGAAAACAAAATTGCCAGCCCAGGTATTGCATGCTCTTAGGTAACTCTGAAGAGTTAGAAAAAGAGAATAGGGGTTGTATTAGGCAATAGGTGGAAGTGGTCCAACATGTCAAGAGTTCAGTGCTACTTCTAGGACTTAAGTGCTAATAAAATAAGCTTCTAAACTGCTGAAGGCACATGTCCAGCCCCAGATGCTTTCCAGTTTCTTAGCAGTTATTATTTTTTCTGTCCGATATAGCATTTTTAACTCTATTTCCCCAAGCTCAGAGATACTCCCAAATTTGGCTTGTTTTGTCTTTCTTTGGATGCTTTTTCAGTTGACACCATTCTGGAAATTGAAACCCTTGAACTGAAATTCCTGCTATGCATAATGCCATTTTTACAGTGTTTAAAAACTTGTCTCACTCTATTTGTGGATTTGGTGGGAATCCCAGCTACGAAAGAAGATGACCAGCACAACACATACAAGATTTAAAAAATTGATACAATTTACCCATATATCGGTAGTTTGCTCTATGCAAGCCATAGGTCCAACTCTATGACTGAAGAGAAGTTGTTCGAAAGGAAATAAAAAAATAATTATTTTTAGAAATGTTCAGACGGGACTTTGAAGCTGACAAAAGGTAAGTTGTGGTTAGTGATACACGATAATAAATAAGTGGTAGCTCAACATCCTGGTACCACCAATGGAAATTTTTAAGCTCTCAACAGAGTTGAACCAGGCTGTTTGGGGATGTTTGCAAGGCAATTTACTCTGGTGAGGACTGGAGACATACTTGTGGGGCAGCAGGGGAGTTAACAAATCTCTACTCATGATGTCCTGTTGCTGAGCCATCCTCACAGCCCCTTCCCCAAAACCTGGTGCATCAGTCTTCCTCCTCAGCCAAAAGCTGACAGCTCTGGCAGCCTGGCTCAGCGTGGCTGTTGGTTTTAATCACATTGCTTAATTTCTGTTTTCACTCCATGCTCATGTGTCTGTTGCCCATGAACTCTGCATTTTAATAGCAGCATGTCAAAAGAGCTGTTCAGACGCACTTTGGTGTATGAGCAGGGAACGCTCATTTGTCATCTCCCACAATATCGGGCATCTCGGGCCTGTTTGGATATCTCCACGGGACCTGTTTGCCTGGGTGGAAGGCGACAATATTTTTCCAAAGACTCTTCTCTCAATCAAATGACAGGGGTCTTTGTGCTACCTCATGGGAGTCCCTCTCACCCCACACTGCCCCTGGAATAAAAAAGGAGAGAAGCACACTGTTTAAATATGCATATAAAGCTCTGCTGCACAATAGATTAACTGCTGTCAGCTTTCTATTTAGTGTGAGGAAAAAACAGTAGAGATTTTTAATTGATAATTCAGAAAGACACTCCATTGAATGGTGTTAATAATTACATCTGCCTATTCTGAGCTCTTCATCTACGCAGGGGTAATAGAGCCTTGTCCCTCAGGGACTGGAGCCCAGCTGAGAAGGCGGGACACCAAGCAAAGGAGTTGTAATTTGTATTTTGTCAACAAAAGCTGCTTAATCCTCCAGAAAGGCATCCTTCAGAGAGGCAAGCCTTTGTCCCAGGGTTTTCAGAGTGGAGGGGGAGGACGGGGAGGGAGGGAGAGAGGGAGAAAAGGGAATTACTGGCCACATGTAATTTATGGTTGAAAAGGTTCATTTATAGCTATCCCACTGTTGTATGCTTAGCCTGAGACCCTACTAGCTTCTCATTCTCTCATCAAGTTTGCCTTTTGTGGCTATACGAATGGTAATGATTTGAGGAGAGGTTGGTCATGGTTGTTAAGAGTCATCTAGCATGATCAGAACTGAAGTCTCAAATTGATATTCATGTCTAAATACATTTCGGCAGCATGAAATTTGGGGGTCCCTGCAATAATCATCTAGGAGCAGGCAGTCATGATGCAGTACTATGCATATATGTATTTATTAGGCTCCTTTCTGCTAGCTTTCTAAGTTTCAGATGACACAAAGGGTTTTTAGCATCTGGCAGAAGTTATTAACTGTACATGAGAAATAAATAAATAATAAAAGGATCAGAATTGGAGATTAAGCCCCCTGAGCTCTGACGATCTGAACATGCTGTCTAGTTTTGCTTTCAGATCAGATGCAAGCCAGAAGACACCTATTTTAGTAGTGCAGTTTGGGTACAATGACAACCCCTGAAACATGAAGAGAGAAGCCCTGTAAGTGCAGCAGCTGCTTGATACCTATGCCACACTAGGCTGGCATCTCATGGGAACAGACCCTAGAGCAGCATCTCCCTGTTCGCCCATCCGCCCTCCAGCCTGGCGAGTCCATGCAGGTTCCCAGCCCACGAGACAGTGTTGAACACCTTCATGGCAGATATTTCAGCAGGCTGGCCACAGGTAATATCAGAGCTGATGTGCTCACCTTGAACCTTTGCAAGGTGTGATTCTCCATGCGTGGAGTCAGCCTCATGCCCAGAACAGTGAGAATCCTCCACCCCAGGAGTTTTACTCCCAAAGGTACAAAATAGACCACACGTAATTATCAGGAGTGATCTTTAAAAAAAAAAATAACATGCCAGAGGTTTTGTGGGCTGAAGCCAACAAAGCTTCTGTCATGCTCAGGCTCAAGTCCTTAGGTGTAGCACCACTTCAAAAAAGCTGTTTAGGTGCACTTTGGTATGTGTGGCTCATCATCTATCCGCTGAAGGGTGTCTGGCCAGGCACCTCCTCTGCAAAGGGCTCCTCCTGATTTCAAGGCAGAGGAATGGCTATGGGATAAAGGCTGAGAGAGGAAGAAGAAGGCTATTACTCAGTACAGGACAAAAAGGATGTTGGCAGCAAGGGAGAGCCATGTCAGCATGGGGGCAGCTGCAAAGCACAGCCTGGCCAGCAAAGGGTTTACTCCCCTCCCTTCTCCAGGGGTTAGGAACAGGGTGTATAGAGCTGAGGCTTAATGATTGCTCAGGCAACTCATTATTGGAAATGTAGTGCCAAACTGCACATCTAAACGCACCTAGATCTGAGGACACTTGGAAAGTTTGCACCTTGATTCACATTTTGTCATGGAGCCCTGGGTCTGTGACCAATTCGAAAGCCTCATTTCAATTTATATCAATTCACTCCATGAAAATTGGTTATTTGAAGCTGGGCTGGCACAGGTATCAGCCAGGCTCAGAACTGGATCCGAGCTTGACACTTTTGATCCACCCTTATATATTTTCCTTCCTTCCAGCTTCCTCCTTTCTTCCTTCTTCTTCTCTCCCATCCTGCCCACCTTCTCTCTATCTTTCTAAATTAAATTGCACACCCTGTCCCATTTCTAGATGATGGCCTTGTCATAGAAAGTCTAATTTCAAGTTCAAGTGTAGTTTGAGGGTTGTCATTCTCTAAAAGAATTTCATTTTACAGGATGAGCAGAAGTAGCAAGGGCATTTCTGAGACAGAACGCAAAGGCACTTTACAAACCAGATCAATAACTGTTCCTGCAGCAGACTAATCATTAATTTATTCATATGACATGTTATCAGTGCATCCATCCAAGAGGAAACTCACAAACCAGAAGTTATTCTCTTCTGTACAGCACATATCATGGATGATTTCTTCACTCCAAGGCCTTGTTCAGGAGATCGATGGGACAAAGCAACTGTCACGCCATGATTACTGCACCACCTTCAGTGAACTCCTCACCCTCCAAACCTCAGTGAGGTTTTACCTGGCTTGCAGACCTGTAACACCAGTGCTCCTTTACATCCTGGCAGCTACCTGGTCTGCAAGCATGCTAGAGCACTTTTTCATCTCACTTTTTAGCAAATCAACAGTTGAAAGCCATTGCCACATTTCTATATTCTGTTTAGATTTCTCTCAAGTTTCACTGCAGATTTCATCTTCATAAATGTAAACAGGGACAAATAATAGTATGTACATATGGACAGGGCAAAAATGGTTCCTGGAGACAATCCACTGAATGCAAATACTAATGTCAAATCATTATCCAGGTAATTAATTTGTCCCTTCTGCATTACCTCTGCTAATACATGCAGTAAATGCCTCTGAGTAAATGTCTCTCAGCAAATGTCTCCTAGCGATGGATTGTCATTTACTTGTAACTGTGTTTTAACACAGCAGCTTCCTTGCCCGTGCCTCTCTAAACACCTTTGATCTTGCATTTGGACCATTAGGAACAGGTTATTACCTGGTTACTAATGCTGGGTCTGTGCAATTTCTCCATGGCATCACCTGAGTTAACAACTGAATCATAGGAAAATGGGCTTTGTGCATCATGGAACCAGGGCAGACACCTGGGCCGCTTTTGGGTGGCTGAAGTACACATGGTAATGGCCTGTGGGCCAGTGTTGGCTTCTGGCACGGCATTGACTGATATTGACGTGTGCCTGTGTTGACACACTGCAGCCACAGGACTGGGGTTGCTTGCCTATTTGGAAGCGTCACGCTTGCTCTACTTCCTTTTGGTAACTGTTTGCATTACCTTTCTTTGCCTTCATTATTACTGAAGCAGGACCAGTGTGTTCTTAATTGCAGAAGAAACTTGGACAGGTACCTGAGAAACCAGAAAAACAGGATAGGAACAATGTCTTGAGGAAAAGGTACTGTAGTGTTCTTACAGAGTCAGTGACTCCATAAAGGAGCTGCTGAGAATGGGATCAAGATCTCCTCCCAGTTATTTCCCTCTGTATCCCCGTGTCTCCATGGAATACGAGAGGTTTCCCTGGTCTGCAAATAAAATCAGAACAGAGACTTTTTTTTTGGTCCTCTCATCATTCACAAGATGAACATTAGATCACTTAAAAACTCATTAACTAAAATCCTTTTTCTCAGGCAGGAACCAAATCAGCTTGACCAAAACATGCTGCTCTGTGCCTGTGTTTGTGAGAGGATGACTCCAAATAACACTTGGGGTTTACTCACAAAACAAAAACAGTGTGTTTCTGCTGAGCCAAAATCCGTTTAAGGATTTCATATGCAGCAGATCAGCTTCAGCCAAAGAAACCGTGCCAGACTGCTGAATTCGCTCAAACTTTTCCGTTTGTCTAAATCAAAAGAGGAAAAAAGGCACATTCAGTGAGGGAATTAAATAGTTGCACTAATTTACCCCTTCACCGTGTTCCTTGGGCAGCGTGTCAAAGGGAAGTCCTTGTCCATATTTTCAATGGAGAAGGTGGAAGAAAGAAAGAGATAAATTAAGTTTATCCTTTCTTAACTTACCAAATGCTGTCAGCTCATTGCTAGCAATTGAGGTGGTCTCTTTCCAGACTTACAGGATCCTGTCCTGTATAATTTTTTTGGGCATTACTATATTTCAGGGAAGAAAACTCATATTGTCGTGAAGAAATGAGGTTTCAGGTCATTTAGCTGCGTCAGTTCTGCTATCTGCTTCTTATATATACCAGAAAAAAAAACATTTCACTGCTACCGCACATTTCATTATCTGTTCTTATCTTGCTGGTTGAATTTTTCTCACTGTTTATTTCTATTCAATGAGAAATTATTTACCCCAGAAGCAATATTTCCCCAGCAAACTGCCAGCATTGTTACAATTTTCCATCTCTTTTCCTTCCACCCTCACTTGTTATGAAGTGTTTGCATTGACAGATGAAGGTGGGATAGCAGGGTCCTCCCAGGGCTCTGGAATCACTCCTGGCTTTCAGGACATGTCATCTCTGCCAGAACCTGGCCAAGCACCATCCAAGCTCAGCCCAGCCCTCGCTCCCTCCACTGCTGCTGGAAGCCTGTTTCAGAGCAGCACTGCTCAGGTAGCTGAAAACATCTTCTAATTTCCTGGCAATATTTATTAGTGACCAGTTTATAGCCATTTGTTCTTGTGCCAACTCTGCCTTTTGCTTTAATAGCTCTTTTCCCTCCTTTGTATTTATATCCCTGCTGTATTTATAGACAGCAGTCATGTTCCCTTCATTTTGCTGGGCTTAACAAGCCAATCTCTTTTAGTCCTGTCTCATAAAACAGGCTTTCCAGGCCCTGATTATCCTCCATCCTAGGTGCATTTCTCTGCACCTGTTCCTGTTTCAATTCATCTTTTCTGATAAAGTCAAACCAGTTTAAAATCACTGAAATATCCCACTGACTGAAGGACTGGATTTGATTATTTTTTCAGCCAGAAGCATTGTAATAAAGCTTGGTATTACTTAATGAGGGCTATGAACTAAAGCTATGTATTTTCTTAGGCTTAGGTATTATCTAATTATTACTTGAGGACCACACTACATAATAAAGCTGCTTTTCTGACTACTCAAGAGACACGTGGCTGTGATTGGCATGAAGCAGATGCTTGCTGTGCCTGCATCATCACTCCATTCAGTGCTGGGGAATCTATTTATTTAACTTTACCAGTTAACCTTTATTTTTTAAGGTTTGCAATATCATCCATCAAATTGGGAGGATTGCTTTTCACAGGTGCAAATGAGTCATCACATGTTTGCCAGCTTGGAAAACATTTAGAAAATTAGGGGCTAGAATTTTAGGAAGAAAAAGAAAAAGAAAGAGAAAAGAAACTACTGTTAGTCTCATGGCCCTTGCTCTGTTGTGGCTGTCCCGCAAGAAGCAGAGATGGGTTTTCTTCCATCACAGGTTTTGTGCTGGTTTCTGAGATCCTTGTCAGCAAACGTCAGTGGCTCTAAAGCTGAGCCCATCCCGTAATGAAACAGTTATCCCAGCCTTAAAGGCAGGATTAGCTACCCGAAGTGGAGCAGAGAGCCCCTCTGCACTTTTTAACACCTCATGAAGAGATCTGGCTGCCAACAAAAGGAAAATCCTAATGTGTAAAAAATGCATAATAATAAGGACTTTGGCTGAGTGGAATTCCATCACGGATCAGATGAAATTGCCTTGTGCAACTTGCTGAGGGCTCCATGCTATGCTAAATGACCTTTGTACCATGTAAAATGGGCACTGCAGCAGGATGCGGGGAGGACCAGGGGCTGGGCTGCTCTTTTATTTTCCCCCCTATGGAGTTCAAGCTTGTCAAGAATACAACAAAAACGAGAGGGAGAAAGAGGGGGAAGAAACGTCCCATTGAATTTTTCATGAATGATTTTTGTCAGAGGAGAAGGAACATCTGTGTTTATGAAGGGTCTGAGGAGGGGACACAGTGAAAGCAGGATGCAACCGTCTGGTTCTGGGTACCCAAGGATGTGTGCAACGCCCCATTTCAGTGGTAAAATCCAACCTGTGCTGCAATATTTTAAGGCTACAGCTGAAAAGGACCCTGCCTTTGCCCTCAGTGTTGTCTGCCTGTGGCTGCCTGCTTTGCACTTGTGAAGTAGAAGTGATTCCCAGAGGATTTGGGTCTGAGGCTCAGTGGGTCTGAATGCTCAACACCCTAAAAATCAAGCCCTTGCTGCTTCAAAATGATGAAAACCCCATGACTGCCCCATTTGTTGATATGTCTGAGAAGGGCTGTTGGGTGACCAGGCAGGTTCATGTCCCTATCCACACGGATAGGGATCCACGATCGTCACATGAGGCCGCCCACGGGTATCTCCAAAACCCTTGAGGAACTTCTCTTTCTTCTTTTTTCACTGGGGTTTCCTCACGTCCCTCAGAGGCACTTGGGGCTGAGAAGAGCTGGAAAGGTGAAGCAGGGAAGGACATAGGGACTGACCCTCATGGAGGTGTTTAACTCTGTCTTGGATCACACACTCAGGGCTACATTTGGCACCATATCTGAGACCAGGAGTCAGCCTCTCTCAGCTCTGACTGGCAGGAGCTTCGGGGCTCTTTCCTTTTATTTGAAGTAAGGGCTGTGAGCTTTTCTGTAGAGTCAAGGGGGAATTTTACTTTTTGATTTCTCTCCTGTGTCATGATTGAAGATGCTCTTGATCAATCCTCCACCAACAGCACAGCTCTGAGTCTCTGACTGTAGCTCTGCAGTTTTGTTCAGTGGTGACTCAGGGACTGGACATGTGTTGCAGAGTTGCCTGTGATGAAGGAAGATTGAGCCCAACATCACCACGTCTGTTGTCAGTTCTGCTTCCATTCTGTTTACTCCGCTAAGGACAGGGACTGATATGCTGGGAGCTGTACAAACACAGCGCAAAATCTCACACCTTGCCACTAGCATAGGATGCTCCCTTAACAAAAGAAAAAATAAATAAATAGACACCCAAAACTGATGAAAGGGATCCAAGATATCTCAACAAGTGAGCTGTACATCTGCAGAAGCAGGATATGAACATCTGCTCTCATACAGTCAGTGGCTTTGTATTTGATCTCACTATGCATCAAGTGTCAAACTTCCCAAGAGCTCATAATTCACACCATGGCCAGATTTCAAATCAAATGTTTTTTGCCAGAGCTCACCAGGTCAGCAGCCACCCTGAAAGTTTGCCCAGAAGAGTGACGAAGACTTCTGAAAGAAGCAAGCTGACTGCAGGTGCAGAGCACCCGAAAATCAGGCCTTGAGTTGTTGTCAAGACTTGTATTTCTGATGTTACCTTCTGCTCCCAAATAATCCTGCACTGCCCCACACATTCACACCCACGTACCCCGAAGGGTGAACAAGCCTGAACAGGCAGAGATGAGTATCTGCTTCATGGCATGGGATACCTACAGTTCTCCAGTCTCCTGAGGGCTATCCATGCTGCCTTGCAGCTCTTCAGACAAAGATTCCCCAAGAAGAGATACAAAACTCACAGAGCACACAGTATTCCTGAAGGTCAAATGGCACAAGGAAAACACAGCCAGAGGGGAGCTGGAGTCCTGGGTTCTTTTTCTACTCACTCCAGAACCGTTTTGCATGACTCAAAACTGTTTATTCTCTCTACCTCCAAATCTCTTTTCACCTATCTATGGAATCCATACCCACCTGCCAGGAATTTTTCATGAATTAATTTGGTCTGGGAATGTGGGAAGAGCTGTTACTGAAATACAGAGGGGATTTTTAAAATATTATTATTTTTATTAAATCTTGTTCCTCCCTCCACTCCTCCCTCCACCCACTGTCCATGGCTAGAAGGTAACTCTGCATCTTCTGAAAGCATTACAGAGTGAGTGCTTCCACAAATCTCCCCAGAACTTTCCTCCCCATGGGCTGGTATCATCAGTCAGAGACCTGATCCATCTGGAGATAACAGGAGCAATTTATCCTTTGTGGCAGCTTATCTTCTTGCCCAGACATCCTCGGTGCTGAAGCAAGGAGGAATCTTTCCCTCGGAGGACAAGAAGGAGAATTGGTAGCAGCAACATTTGACTCCGGTGACGTCCAATGCCCCTTCCCTGGCTGAGACAGCCACGGAACAGACACAGGAAGCATGCTTGTTGCAATTCCAGCTTTTCCTCCCACGCTACCTCCCCTTGGAGGGGTTTTGCTCTTTATGCAAAGTTGGATCTCTGGGGCAGAGGGAACATCCATCTCAGGGGGATGGAGGTTCCCTCTGCCCATCAGCGCTGCTCATTCTCCATGTGACAGCAGCAGGACAGCTGAGCAAGGTCCCTCCAGCCCCTGACACTGGACAGCAGGTCCCCCCCTCTGAGGAAGGACCATTCCCTAGGGACATTACTGGACACACAGTCCTGTTACATGGTTTTTGGTCAGCACACTGCAAGCACTGCCCTGTGCCCCACAGCGCAGAGTCAGTGGTGCCCTGCCAACCCCCACGACTCCACAGCCGTGGCACATTTACTCACACAGACTGAGCTGAGCAAAGCTCCACAGTGCCTTCCCCCAGCACCAACCAGTCCCCTCACAGCAACCTCTTTCTTCTTCAGTTCAAAGTGCTCTGGCACTTCATCTGGAAAATTCTTTAAATCTACATTACCTCTGCCTTATTTAATCTTTTCGGGAGCGCTGACATCCAGTGCATGAAAAAAGAGATTTTAAGCTGAAAAGAAAGCGGCCCCTGATCACTTCTTGGGGCTAAGTTACAAACTGAATTGGAAACTGGAAGGTGAAAAGAATATGTTACCTTTTAAGTGTCACGTTTTTCTCTGCAAAAATGCCTTTTAACTGAGCTGTTGCAGAAGGCGTAGAAATAGCATCAAGCCATGGCCTTAGATCTTGCTCTGTGTTTTGCTCCTAAACAGGTGCCTTTGGTGTCTGGCTTTGTTTTTGCAGAAATGGGGTCCACCAGGCACTTACTTGGAATTTGGAAATCTCTCAGGCTTGGGAAGATTTATATCTCTGTGTTGAAGCACTGAGAGCCTCCACCGCTTACAACTCTTCATAGCACAAACCAGATCCATCCTCAGCATCAGCAGCACAGAGACAGACCTGGACACTGCAAATATCAGAAAGAAATACAAAGAGGAGTTTGTAGGCAGCACCAATGTGGCTGAACATCATAAACCTCTCTCTGTCACAGCTGAAAGCTGCAAACCACAATGCCACCTGGAGCTTACCTGGGTTTCAGCTGAGGTGTTGCAGGCTGTGTGTCTGAGGTGAAGGATGTGCAACAGCACACTTATTGCACAAACATTCCCTCCATGCTGCAGGACACAGCACTTCCATGATCCTGGCTGAATCCCCATTGGCTGGACTATTTTAGGACACAGTCAGGTGAGGACACAGCCCAGAACACATCACCTCTCCAGGAGGCACAGCTGCCTCCAGCTAATTACTGGCCAAAGCATATCCAAGGTCACCATAACCCCTACATGCCTTCCTGCATCAAAACATCTATTTACCTCGGGTGAAAAAAATATCAGCTGGCCCATGGCACACCCCAGCAAGGCTGTTCATATGCTTGTCCTGGTGGATGTAGGATTTGCTGGTGCCCATGACAGAGAGGAGATGGGTAAAGGTGCTGGGACAGGACAGGGAGATGCAGGGGTTCACTGTGCAGGTGAAAAGCAGATGGAGGGAGAAGAAAGGCTGAAGCAGCTCTCCTGGGCTGGTTTTCCCTGTGTATCTCACAAATATCATCAACATTTTTGCTGCAACTGCACCCAAATCTGCACCAGCATTGTCTGAGCAGGCTCATATGCTTGGGGTCCAGTCCCTCCTCCATGGTGGCTGTCACTTGGACCCTTTACACCAGCCACCCCTGTCCTCTTGTTTCTGAATTTAGTTCTGAAATACTTTTATGTCTGACCCCTTTTCCATTTTTCCCCCCAAGACACTCACCTGATGTGGGACTCATGGATTTTGACAGAATTTCAGCAGGCATTTTGCCCAATTAAGAAAAAGAAAGCCACAGTTTCCCTACAAAGGAGATAATCTCTGCTGTTTGTGAGCAAACAGGCTGTAGGACACAAATAGGAGCAATGTAACAGAATAAAATACTATTTATACATTAGACAGGCTGACAAACATTGATTAAAACGTCTCCTTTCACAATCAAATTACAAATATATAGACATATTTTAGCAGTTAAGGAGCTTTCATAGCAAGCTAGACCAGAAACTCTTTGATATTGTACAGTGTCCAGTGATGAGTGCTCTGCAGAAACAGGCATGAGCCTTTGTTGCAGGAGATCTTGTCTCAGCGTTCTCCTCTGACAGTGAATTGACTTAAGGCAGTTTAATTCAGTTGTTTATGTACAGGCATCCAGTGCCAGTGGACACAGTATTCAAGGTCCCTATAGCCCCCAGAGGACACAAATGGTCCCAACCCTTCTGTTTGATGTATTGGGCCAGTCTTGTCCAGAGTGACAGATAACCAGTTCAAGGTGCTCAGATTGTTCTCTGAACCCTCTGTGCATCAAGTTGCAGTTTGTAACACTTGAAATACCTTTTCCTGCTTGTTTTTTTAAAAGAGCCTGGGAGATCTGGGGATGGGATCTACAGCAGGGCCCTTTCTTGAGCAGGCACCATCACATCCCTCTGTCATACACATGCCAAAGCAACCTAGAGGAGAGCTCTTTCCCAGAGCACTGATTAGAGGTTTATTGATCTCCCTTGGGATGCTGGAGAACCCCCTGCGTGCGTACCTCCTCTGCATGCTGTGAGCCCACCAAATATCAAAACAAAATACAAACAATAAGGAGCAAATTGCTTTTTGTTTATACTACAAAGCTGTAGACATGCAGGGCAGAGGGAAGCTCCATCTCTGGCTGCAGAAGACTTCTTAGTGAGCATCAGGTAGAGCCTCAGCTCAGCAAGGCTTCATCTACATCCAGCAGCTCCAGGGAAAGCTCTGGTTAGTGGCAGGAAAGAGGGGGAAGCAGGGTGGTGTTTGCACCAGAGTGCTGTGATTTGCGCTCTGCCAGCTTGAGCATTACAAGTGGTAGATGCACGGGCAAAAGCTTGGGAGCAAATCCCACTCCTGAGCAGAAGCAGACAGACAGGAGCTGGAAACGTGTGTCTGCTCCCAAAGCAGCGGGGCTCAGCAGCAGCTGCAGGCAGTGCCGCGAGGGAGGGCTGGGTCCAGCAGATCCACAGGAGCAGCTCCATCAGAGCAGCCCCAGGACAAGCTCCGGTGCAGACAGCTCTGTCTCACCAGCTCTCCCGGATTTGTCCTGGAGCAGGAGGGAAGGGTGAGCCCGCACAACCCCACAGCGATGGTGTGTGTTCCCCCACAGCAGCAGCTGTGCAGGGATGTGAGCCAGGGCAGATGGAAATACTGCTCACTGCCTGCCGTGCTTTCCATCCCATCTCTTGCACAGACAGGATGAATAGGAGAAGTCCTGCTTAATTCTCGACCTACAGCCCAGGATGCTGAAGGAGGAGCTGGGACACAGCAGACCAGGACCAAGAGACTGATGGCACAGGAGAAAGAGGCAAAGCAGGGAGCTAAACACAGATCCCTTGGGACAATTCGCCCACCTGGTGGGAGACCTTCCTTCTCTTCTCCAAGGGAAAGCACTTCAGTCAAACTCCTATTTCTCCAATGTTTATGCACGCCTGAGTTTGCCAATGCCTCTCATCATTGCCAGGGCCTCCCTGTCCCAAAACACCCCAAATGTGCAATTCATACCTGGAGCTGCCTGAGGGAGGACAGGCTTGGCTCTGATGCTGAGCAGACAGGTGAGCGCTGATGGTACCGCAGCTCCTCCAGGGGAATGATTACCTGATTTATCTGCAGCCAAATCCTCCCTGATGTAAATTGTAGAAGCTCACTTGGCAGGAAGCCCCATCCCTTATATAAGCTGAAATATTGCCCTTTGAGATTTATCCATTACTGCCAGACTGCTGAGCCGTCTGTCTTCAGCAAGGGCCCCAGAAGAGGAGAGGATGGTTGTGTTCGTACCGGTTTTTCTGTGCGAGGTAAATATTATTGCACATTTTCCCCTGCAGCAGAAAGCCCAATGCCGCCTGGACAGAGATTCCTCCTCTCTGTTGTGCTGAGACACTGGCTCAAATACTAGGAATTCGATTTGACCCTGTAAATATCTTTCACGTTTAAATGCTTGATCTTGGGTGGGAGGGAAGTTTCTTTTGGGGGTCTGAAATTTATACACATGCACAGAGAAAAATATTTCTGAAGAAAAATTCAAAGCAGCAAATCATTATGCATATGGGAATGGGTATTCAGTGAACTGTAATCCCATTCCCCTCCTGTCCCTCCTTCCCAGCCGCAGAGATACACAACCACGTATGTACACCCCAACACCTCAGGTGCCCACCAGAGCTGAGCACACCCTGGCCCCTGCCCAACTGCTCTCCCACACAACCAGCACCTCTCCAGTCATTTGTGCCCCAGTTTGCTGGAGGGATCTGCTCCCCCGCACTCCCACAGCAATCAGACTGCACTGCTGGATCAGTTGCGTTTGGAGAGCTATGTGTTCAAACCCTCGGAGGGCTGACAGGCCCAGGGAAGGAAGGCAGCTATTCCCTCGGCAAAGCTCTGATAAGGCCAAGGGTCTGGCTGATAGACATGGAGGGGCTGATGGGGTCTGCTGAGCTTTGAAGTGCTCATTACACAGCTGCAGGTTGCAGAGGAGAGCAAACCTGGTGCCCAAAGTGTAAACCCAGAGATAGGGACAGGTAACCTGGAATTACACTGGCTGAGACATGGCTTCTCTCATTTAATTTCACTTAAGATGCCACTTGAACTTAAAACCACTTCCTTGCACTGAGGTTTGATAGGTGCCCTGTGGCTGTTATAATTCCTGAATCCACAGTTGAGCACTGGCATGAAGGGAAGTGACGCAGAGAGGTTTTTGAGCAGAGCTGGGTCAGGTCTTCCCAACTTGGTGACAATTCATAGACCTGAGCAGGAGCATCCACTGAGAGCTATTGTCCTGGAAAGGACACCTCTTCCCTTTCTATCTTTGATGTCCCGATCTCATTCAGAAAGATATGCTTCAGCTCATCCTGCCCAACCCACTGCTTTGAGCTCAGCTCTTCTCTGCCATTCCCACAGCACTGAGGCAAACTACTGCTTCTCCAAGGGGAAGCCAGCTTGGATGCCATTTTCCCCGGTTGCAAGGGCAGCAGGGAAGTGAATTGCTGGCTACCACTGCACGGATTGCTGTGCCTCCTCCTGGTGCATCCTCTATTTGACTCCTCTTGTGACAGACCCCTTTGCCACCTGGCTGCAGAGAAAAGCCTCATCTGAACCCCCAATAAAGCAGAACTGGGGTTTGAAGTGTGAGATGCCAGGCTAGGTAAACCCCAACTTACAGTAAGACAAGCCCCCATCCCCTTCAGCATGCTGTCATGTTTCTCAGGGGCTGGGGACCATTGTTAGAGAACAATACAGCATTTCTATAAAGGAGGAGAGCACAGTTAATAAGTTCACTAACTGAGAAAAACAGCCTTTTAATATCTCTCTTTGTGACTCATAGTGTGAGAGCCAGCTGTTACTACTGGAGAGAAATTCCTTGCTGATTAGTCTTTTAAAGGGCTTCCCAGATAATTAAATAATGATTTCTCTCCCCATTCATTCTAAGTGACAGGAGAGCCTGGCAAACCCACTAAGCATGGAAGGGCAGCATGTTTTCCCAAGCCTTATAGGAGCTTAGCTATTCTGCAGCTAATCCGGTGCTTAAACCCAGCCGCAGATCCCTACACCAAGGGACAGGCTGTCCTCCTTCCTGGTGCTCCAGGGCTGACTTGGGTTTGGCTGAAATCCTGAAAACAGGGCTTAGGCCAGCGCTGTGTTTTCAAATATGAAATTGTAATGGGAAGGAAGGTCTCACCTGGGCAGACAAATTAACTTTTCTTCACCTCAGCTTCCTGAGAAAGCAGCTTTGTCCCAGGGTTTGCATGAGCTCAGCAGTGGTGAAGGTGAAGGTGAATTAATCCCTCTCTGTCGTTCCTGGACTGTGCTCAGAGCCACATAGAAAGAAGGAGTGACCAATACAGAGGCCATTTGGGGGTATTTCCGGGATAATCTGGCCTTCAGCACATCCACTATATTTCCAAGTCACAGCATGAACCACAGTGATTTGCTCAGGCAGGAATTTCAGCCATGAGATTGCAGGGCCTCTCTGGGTACAGCTCCATTGGTCTGATGGAGTTGTTCTGGATTTACACCAAAGCATAAAAGGTGAAGGACAACCTGTGTGTTCTCCAGGTGAAACCAGCTGTAATCAGGTATATCCAGTCAATGCAGGATTGGGAAGCAGACATGTCTACACTTAAGTAATTGGATTCTCACTTATTTTCATATGTTTGGCTTTTAGAGAGGCTACTTACCTCATACCTTACTCAATCAGTGGGAAATTTCAGGATCCCATAACCTCTGGGAAAAGTTAAGGTCAAAAATTAGGGTTACCACCAACAGAAAAAAAGATGTAGCACATATTTTACCAAAGAACAAGAATGGTCTGTAGCTTCAGTTGTGCTGAAACATTTTTTCCAGTGAGCAGATGCTTTTATTTAATTGAAAACCAATGAGAAATATCATCTGAGACAGGAAAACATTGACCAACCATATAAATATGTGAAAATGAGCTTGTGAGTTTTGCCCATTCCTAATTGAGAATCTGTTCTTGTGGTTAATTGAGAATCTGTTTAGGGGCAAGACAGGGGTGGGACAGATAGAAGGGAGAAAATATTTAAGAAGCAAGTGTTCTTTCAGTAACCTACTCTAATGAGAATCTAGCAAAAAAATTAATAATTGTATTTTTTAAACTAAGCTCCATCTGGCCCTCTTGGCAAGGAAAAAGATGCAGCATTAGCTAAAGAGATTTTTGAAGACGTTGTTCCAACCTAAGTGCAACCCACAAGGGATGTTCAGGCAATTGGAAATGCTATGGATTTGTAATATGCCCACAACACCAGTTGTTAACCATTGAATTGGCAGGTAAACTGAGGCAGAAGGTGGCTAAGTAATTTTACTGTGTGACAAAACCTGTCAGCGGTCGAGGCTGAAGTGCTTCCTCCTCCCTTTGCTCCAACCCTCATGAAAACATGACCCAACCACAATGAAACTCAGAGATGGGGAGAACTCTCTGATGACAGGTGATTTTGGATGAACTGCTACCCAACTCGCAGCCATGAAGGCAATGTCCACTGCAAAACTTTCCATGGAAGCCTGGCTGGGGGAGGTTTCCCCTATGGAAAACTTGCATTTAAATGGCATTGAGCCCTTAGCCTGACAAAAGGCAGGAAACTCAAAGCAAAGGATGACACTCTGTCTTTAACTTACATTTTTATGCCTTTTATTCCTTTCTTCCCTGCAGTGCAAATCAAGGACAGGGGGTCAAACTGATTCCCTCAGGACCTCCCTGTGTTCAGTGGTCTTCCACCAGAAACATTTGGTGGCCTGTATCATCAGACTAAGCAACTTTTCCTGGGAATAGGAAACTTTGGCATGATTCTCCGATTCACAGTGCAGAAGACCTGCACAGCCACCCTTGTTCAAGGGGAACCAGTGCTCCCAGCAGCCTGGGTCCTCATCCCTTGACCCTGGAGGAAAACTTAGTGACACAGAGGTGCTGGGAGACAGGAAGAAACAGGGATGCTTTGTAAACTGATAATGTTCCCTTTGATCTGAAAAGCGTGAAGGAAGGCAGGACTGTTTTTAGATAAGCCATGGAAAGAGAGCAGTCCAGAGCATGAGGGCTGAGCTTCAGCAGAGGCTGGAAGAAAGATGTACCTCTTGCTAAAAGATAAATGCTTCAAAACCCCAAAGCTGAGCTTCCTGAGCAATAGATAGTTTCTTTACTATCATCTTTAATTCAACAAATCATGGTTTTCACATCTGCTGAAACCATTAAAAAAATTCTAAAAACCCTCCGCAAAACTAGCCTGAGTTCAGGGAGTCCTAAGCACTGAGAAGTTCAAACTTATGGTCAAAATGCTACCATTCCTACTTTTATTAGGTGTGTCCTTAGGAAAAAAAACACCTTTAAAACATTACTACATACTTTGCCACGTGAAACGTCCCTGTTGAGTTGTCTCATTATCCTGCTCCTCTGCAAAGGCAGTCACAGACCAGCTTCCCCGATGGACCAGGAAGAACCCAAGTCCTGCTGGCAGGTTTGTTGGACAGCAGAACCAGCAGCGGGTGCAATGACCAACATCTGGGAATTAAGGCTGGCTCTCTGCTGCTTGCAGATGTCCCCATGCCCTTAGAGTCCTCAGGGGACTGACTTAAAAAACAGGTTGAGTTGAGCCATTGTTTTACTCCTAAAATGAGACATCTGGTTTTCCCCCTGGCCTTAAAAAGATGCAAGAGCCCCTTCTTCAGGGAATTGTGCCAGGGCAGGTGTTGAGGTGTGGAAATGGAGCAAAAGCAGAGGTCATAAAAGTAATTATGTCCAGGATCTTAGGGGCAAATTCAAGGACTTTCGGAGATAGAAGCTGGGGTTGCAATGCCTCTTCAGCCCCCACACTCATGAGGAAAATCTGAGGTCTCCACCAACTGTCCCAGGCTGTGATCAGACAACATACTGAATAACACATCAGAAAATCTCTGCTATGCTGTGAAATGTGCACTGTGATGAAGTCTCCACCACTGTGGCAGGTACATGGGACAACTTCATTTCTCTAGGCACTCAGTGTCATTAGGTGAGGCAGCAAAGTCTCCCATTTGTGCTGCTCCTGTGCTTTGAAAAGTGGATTTTTCCAGCAGAAATCAGCTCGCTGGAGAAGGATGGATTTAGCAATAGCAGTTTTGCTGCCATAAGTGCAACACAAAGGGATGGTGTAGCACAGCTTTCCCAGCACAGGCCGGCCCCGGCACTGAAAGAACCAGAGGTTTTCACACAAGCAGGAGAGATCCTCAAAAGAACTTGCATTGCTTTTTTCAAGAGAGTCTCCAGGTGAATAATAATCCTAGGCTGAATCTTGGCCTTTCCAGTCTCAACAGTCACTTTTGAACTGCACAGGGAAGGGAGCTATGGTGCCGCAGTGAAGCTGTTCATGTTTTCAGGGAGAGCTGTGCATCCAGATAACTCTCCTGTTCATCCACCAAGCACAGCCCTGCCATTGTGGCTGGCACTAGAAGGCTGGTTTTTCATACCTCCCATTGCTGGTAACAAGTGCCTGGTAACATATTGATAAAGCAATGAAACCCTGGATGCAAGGAGCAGCATCTACTTCAGCCTGGGGATCTGGGGTAGGCTGAGGTTCGATTTTGTCTTTTTTAACTACTAGGAAAACATGATAATCAAATCTCTCTGCCACTCTTAATTAGCAAGGGGAAAAAGCAGTACAAGGAATAATTAGCAGAGGCAACTTTCCTTTAATATGAGGCCACAGCCAGCCACCCCAGGCGATCGAAACACATCGGATTGTGCAGGGGCATTCAAAGTCAGCTACAAAAGCAGAGGAACTCCCCTACATCCTAATGTTACTGCCCTCCTTATATTGCACTATAAAACCAGGGTGTCAAAAAGGCTAGAGATTTTACACTTAGTGTCAGTGGTTTATAGTCATTAGACTAATTACGTTGGTGTTTTTACCACCTTTATTCTACTAATTGGTCTAAAAGCTAAACAGGGACATCATTACTTTACACAAACAAGCAATTATTGGGCTATAAACACACCCTGGTTTGTGTTCCCTGGGTGAGGAGGGAGCTCCTAATGCTCTCTCTGTGGTGTCTGCCACAATAACAGGCATTACTGATGCACTTGACTTTAGCTCTGCTTACAAAGAGGTCTCAAAGCTGCTGATACACAAGAGAAACTGGATGTTTGTTACCTCCCTACGAAGAGATTAAGGAAAATGGCATAACTCCAGGTTCAGACCATGCATCACTCTTTGTGCCAGCATAGCTCAACTTCATTTTTGGTTGGGCTTCGTTGTGTATTTGCTCTTCTAGGAAGGGACAGCTTGGTGGATGCAGCCAGAATAATTTGTTTGTAAGACACCCACGAGAAATGTTTCATTTCCAAAAAATTTGGTCTCCTCGCAGGCTACTACAGGGTGAAATATTACCCATGACTTTCCAAGACTTGTCATTGCCCAGAGCTCTGCAAAAAGCATCTGCTTTGCCTGAAAGGGCAGCATCTTCCCAGGTTACACTCCCTGGCAGTCCTTCACCAGTTACTGCTCTCTCAGTTTGGCTGTTTCACTAAATGCTTCCAAACAACAGTGACTGCTCTTCATTCCTCCTTGCATTCCTGGGAAGACCATATCTACCGGCTGCAGAGTTTTGCTTGAAGGCTCTGTGCACTTCATGCCTGTAAGCACAGACTGCGTTTGAAATTGAATTGGAGAGCAAACATCTGCACGTGGTTAGAAGAGCTGGGTTATGTGTCACCTGGCAGCAGCACTGCCCGGGCTCAGAGACCTGGGCTCTTCATCACCCACAGCAAAGCTTTTCAACATCATAATCCCTCACAGAAACCCCGACACATCTACTTCCAGTGCCTGTGTGAGCAAGGGGTACTCCGAACAGGTATGGAAAAAATAAAGACCAAAAGATAAATCCACCTCAATATTACCACACTGGCAATATAAAAATGATCTAGTATGAATATCATGGTCTAAAACTTTCTTTTACCACCATACATATAGCTCCTCTTCAGATGAGATTATAAACTGAGTTTATCTTTGAGTAGAAGAAATGTTGACCATTCATTGTCTTAAGGAGGCCATAGTGATTTTCTATAAGCACTGGGATATCAGAAAAAGATTAGGGCACTTGGAAGAGGGAGGTTTATCTCAGGCAAAGCAGGGAATGACCTTGCACCATCTAAAATTCCTACCCCAGTGTCCCCCGGGTGTGATAGTCCTCAACACTGATTCAAATATGTTTCAATAAATTGAAAGGCAGAATTGTCATGAACCATTAAATAATACATGTGTTTCCTACAAGGGAGATCTACTTTTAAATGTTTTTTGAAAGAGGCTGCGTGGTTAATCTGAGTTCTGATGCTGGAAACTGCTGTGTTTCACCTAAATAAAGTGCTCGGGATTGAGGTCTTTTTAGGTTGCTGAAGGGCTTTGAAATCCTTGCGCCCTTACCATGTCACTGTTTTTTTAAGCCCTTCCCCTGAAGACTTCATCAAGTATCCTCATGTCAAAACTGATGACACAATATGGTCCATTAGAATTAAATTATATATTAAGAAAAAGTCAAATGCTCAGTGTTTCACAAATGTTTTCTGCAGCACGACTCTGGCTGCTGTATTTACTGAACACGTCAGATTTTCGACTCTACAGTTTCTTAAACAAGCCAAGTTTTTGTTTTATTTTATGTTCCATAAATCCATTTAAATTGGGCTATAATGGTTAATTTTAAGCTCTTTCTCAAATGTTTCTAAGGGACTTCTGTAATATCCAACAGAGCTGGCTCTTCTCCTTTGGAAATAAGAAACTGCAGCTTCAGTGAGAAACATTATCTGAACAATGTCTTCTTTAAACAGCCTCAGAAGCACTGCATTTCCAACTCTAAGGGGAATTTGCATGTGTTTCAGCATCAAAGGTTGATATGACCCTATCACCTAGGGACTGTCATGTTATCTAAGTGCCCGCATATCAGGAGCACGATAACATTGTGTGGTTCACAGCTGTTGCAGAAACGACATATTTTCTGAATTAACCTGGGCTGGGATTTATATAAACTACCCCTGATAACATCTGCCCAGGACTCTCCTTTGAAAATGAGCAGAGATCCTGCCCGAGCGAGCTCCCTTCTGCAGCCGGGAGCAGACAAAAAGCCAAATCAAACCCCCTCTCCCTGGAAAAGCCACGCTTGGATTCGCGACGCTCACCCCGAGAAACGGTGGAAAAAAGTGTTTAGCGGCGAAGGTAGAACAATGAAGATGTCAAGTGGCTTCTCGGGAGCGAGCCGCTGTGTCTTGTCATGCTTGGACATGAACGGGGAAAAAAATGTCTTTATTACCCGGCACGGTAACCCCGCAGCGCGCCGCCGGCTTGATCCTATAACTTTCCCATTAGAAGAGGGCGCCCGCAATCCTAATGAGGCACAATAAGTAGATTATGGGAGCCCTTTTGTTTTGCTAAACAGCCGCTTTTTCTGGCGGGGGTCTCACAAAGGTGTGCGGGGCCCCGGTGCGGGGCCGGGGCCGCGTCGGGCCGGGCCGGGCAGGAGAATCGGCGGAGCCGCGGGAGCGAACGCGCGGAGCCGCGGGGGGCGAGGCCGGGGCCGCCGGAACGGGGCTCATCAGCACCGAGGCTCTGCCCATTGTATCTGGGCTATAAAGCTGTCAGAGCAGCCCGATTGAATGTTCCCTCACTCCTACCCTGGCGCTTCCTCCCCTCTCAGCAGAGAGCTAAGCCCCGGGATCTTTTGTTTTCATGAGAAACCACTGGCATCTCACATTTATAAGGACTTCTAAAGCTCTGCTATGAAAAATAGCTCTGTCTTAAAAATACAGGGGATTTTCTTGTTGTTGTTGGGCTTCTTTTAATTGCATGCAAACCAGACAGTGAATTCGTGCAGTCATCTGAGAAGTCATTTTTACAGGGAGATCAGTGGTTATTTAGGATGCAAAGCAGAGCACAGCTTTTCACCAGGCTGCAATCTTTCCACCTTGCATATTCATTTCGATGACTAGAGTAGGAGACTGCTCCAGGGGAAAAATAGCAGGGATGGATTCCTGCCTCTGTGAAGGGACTGGATCTGTTGGAAAGATAAGAAGGAATAGCAAGGGGCCCCACCACCCCTGTAATTGGTTTCTTAGCTGTGTTCCTGTAACCATTCCCATGCTGGATGGATGTGGAAAAGATATTAGAAGTATGGGAAAGGTGATAGGAATGATCAAACCAACTAGTAGTCTCAGGAGCAGTGTGCAAAATTGCATTCTCATTTTCTCTTGGTTTTAATTAGGCCGCCCAACCTTTGAGAACTGAGGTTGAGGAGTTGCAGGTCAGATGAGGATCCTGTAGCGTTGCTGCTGATGTGAAAGGAGAAAGACTGCACAGCCAAGAAGGAAGTCTCATCACAGCCTGCTCAGATGTTGGTTTGTTGCTTGTCATCACTCTGGTCGAACTGGAGATATATGGAGAAGAGTCTCTCCTATTCTGCTTTGGTCTCTCCATGTGACTCTGACAACAGACAGAGGAAAAGTATAAATCTTGTGAAAACAAGGAAAAGTAGTTATGGTTTAAGATCACTGGGAAGCTCTGTTTTATGTAATGAAAGTGCTCTTGGTGCATCTTCAAGGGGACAAAGTTGCCCTGGGTTCCTCACCTACCTGTCCATAGGGACAGGCTATGCACGCCTCTGCAAATGCTCATTTCACCAGCAAAGCATGAGTGTCTGGACACAAAGTCCAGGCAAAGACCTTCTCAAACTGGAAGCAAACTTTCATGCATTCAACTCTTCTGATGGATCTGGAAATATTTGCTAAGGAGTTTCCCTGCCAGTCCTTGGTCTAGAGTTGTATCTTAAGTTTTTCAGTGATGCTCCTGTGGAATTTCATTGAAAATCTGATACTTGTAATCCTCCAGAACCATTGCAAGTGCTTCTACTGAACTGAGACAGCAAGAGGGAGAGGAAGCTATTCAATTTGTCACTGCAGGCACCTTCTTGAATATAATTCATACTTACTATTTAAATGCTGGCATTAACCCATCATGTATTGAGATCCCACTATGGGAACCAATATACCAGGGTAGATGGAATGCAGAAAGCCATCTTTTTCCCCAGATGGGCTCACCCAAGGCACCAATAGCCACACATGAAGCCATGAAACCAACTGTGCCACTCCCAAGAGGAGATATTTTTGTAGCTCATAATCCAGGAAAGAAGACTTAGTTAATTGGTCGCATCAATCAGCACTTGAATCAATTGCTGGGATCATCTCAGTCAGCTGAAATAAAGTACAGCATAAATGTGATTATATTGATTAGAGTTGTACCAAAAATAACACGGGGAAGGATTTTGGACGTCAGATATTTTGAACTTCCTCTGTATTAGAAAAACAAAACAAAACAAATTTAAAAACCCCCAAAACAATAATTTCAAACCTGATCCAAGCAGCTGGCAATGTTTTTACCAGCACTGAGATGTGTTACAGGTGTGTTGTTGGCACCCAGCGGTCTTGGTTTGTACCCAAGCAGTAACGATTGACTGAAGAAGCCCTTCTGGAGGCATCCTATCTTTAGACTGTATCAGTGCGTTTTGAAGGATTTTCCCAAATAATTTTCTGCTTGGTCTCCCAAATGCCCCATTGGTTTTACCTTTTTTCTTCCCCGTCACTGCCTACTCCTTGCTCTACACTGCCAAGGGGCTCTGGGAGCTGCCTCCTTCCAGTGCTTGGATGAGGACTCTTCTCACAGCCATGGCAAAGCCTCTGCATCCTTGAAAACACAAGGCAGAGCATCACAGCACGCGCTCTGCCGTATTTCAAAACCACTCTTTCCATGGGATCCAAAGAAAACCAGCACAGCCTGACTTCTGAGAAAACTGGGAAGACCTCTGGAACGCTGGACTGCGGCATAGGTTGGAGTAGGCTGCCCCAAACCTCCAACAATACCAAAGGCAGCTACATTACCCCACTCTAAGGTCTGCCCATCCTTCACAAAATCCTCCTGAGAGTCCACCCTGGACCCCCAGGGGACAGCAACAGCTAGTGGGAAGCAGTGAGGATGTTGCAGCACCAGAATCTTCCTGCACACAAAATGCAGCCTCGGGCTACCCAGTCCTGGATTTCTCCATGGAGCATCTAGGGATGTGCTCAGATAAAAGATATTGTTGAGAATAATTCTTGCTTTACAACCATTTTTATTCTTGGCAATGGGTGGGCCATTGGAAAAGGGACTGTTAGAAAACAAATCTGAATCTGTATTATTGGCCAAGGCAGAAAACGATCGTCCAAAATAAAGCATAAAACTCGTTAACAAGCAAAGCAACTATTGGATTCAATGACAACAGGAATAGGCAAAAAAAAAAAATGTAAAAACCTGCTGAATACAGCCCTTATGAACTAGACCCTTTCAGAAATGTTATTTTACTTCTTCCCCTCTCTCCCACTCCCCTCACCCTTTTTTAAGGGTTTGTTTTTATTTTTAGCAGTAATCCTGGTTTTTTCCTTTTTCTGATATTTTCCTGTAAATCATAATTGGTTCTTTTGTGGCAGCATTTCCACGTTAGCAGTTGTGTGCAGGGCTTTCTTGGAGGTGGCAAGAAAAAGGGGAGTGATTTGTTTCAATGGGTTATTGTTGAATGAATGCAAATATCTGCAGCCACTGGAGCAAATAGGAGCAGGGGATTAGGTGCAGGAAGCTGGCTGAGTGGCATAGGCCATCTGTCCCGGGCCTGAGAAAAGAGGAATCTCGTTTGCAGTGTATGTTAATTAGTTAGCTGATTGGCTCAGCTGTCACCTTTGCAGAGTAAAAGCGCAGGGGCACAATTAAATTCATGTCCGTGTATGTTTATCAAAGCACATGTTTTTAGATAGCTTTAGTTTTTAGGTGTAATTTTGTCTTCTCAGGGACAGAGAGGATTCTTTGCTATTGTGCCCACAAATGGAGGGGACAAAAAAAGGAAGAAGAAAAAAGAGAGAAGAAGAAAGAAAATACCTTAATTAAAACATGATCTGGATTGTTTGCTGAAGCATCTCTGGCCACATTCTTTAATGCACTTGAAATTACCTATTTGCATCAATAGGCGTTAGCTGAATTTATTTCCATTCAAATGTATTCCCTTGATGTTTCTACAGAAGGTGGTAGGTTTGGAAATACATGTATGGCAAGTTTGGGCTCCTACGGTGCCCCTATTCAAACACAATGTCAATATCCTACACTTAAAAGGGACCCGTTAGTTAAAGTAAAACGCTCCCTGGTTTGGGGTGGGTTTTGTTTTTGTTGTCATTACATTGACATCTCCAAGGCAGCAACCCCAGTAACTTTCCTTGGGAAGAAGTTGTCTGCTTGCAAGCCCCAGGGAGTTATTTCCCATGGTGTCATTTCAATTATTTTTGATTTATTTGTTTACTGTCTTCCAGTCCTTGTCAATGCACAATGGGCCACATCTCCCCCTCCATGGGCACACAGGGCCCTGCCTGTGGGGTTTGAGGAGACTGTGGAGTGCTGGCAGCCACTCATACACTCCAGGGGCTTGTGTGGAGAGGGCAGGCGAGGGGACAGGGCAGGGCATGGAAGAGGGAGCCTCCCTGACCGGGACACTGGCATTGACCTTCACACAGAGGCATGAAAAAGCTGCAGAAGCTCTTGGTTCCAGGATGGAGGAGCAGTCAGGGAGATGCTCTCCTGAGGCTGCTTTGCAGCAATGGAAGATTTTTTTCCTCAGTGGTCTCGGAGGAGAAATCTGTCACTCATGCCACTTGGCTTAGGCAAGTCCGGGGGAGAGGAGCAGCTTCAAAATGTTCCAGCCTAGTGCCATTAGACTGTGTTCACAGCCCCAGCTCTCTGGAGAAAAACCCATCCCCTGTCCTTCCCATCCTCTGGCAGGTCTGGCCATGAATTCTCAGGCTTCAAAACCAGGCGAGGGCCATGGCTCTATGCCCTGGGGAGATGCTGTGCCCCTTGTTTGCCTGTGTCTGCCTGCAGGGACTCCCCACAAGCCAACACTGGATTCACAAGACAGGGAGGGAGAATAAAATGTCAAGAAGTCCCTTTACTGCAAAACCCAGGAGCAAATGCATTCAGAGCTTCAATGGCCAGAAACAGAGGGGGAAATATTTCTATCCTAAAATGGCAGCTCCTAGTTGTGAGCTATGTAAGAGGAATACACATCTCTATGCCAAGGACTCACATACTGCTCAGGAGTGAGGGGGAGCAGGGGCATGAGGATATGGTGATGGAGCTGTTTCCCAGCTGATGGACCATTTTATAACCCAGCATGTTGGAATGTCCACCTCTGCAGAGATCAGACATCTCCTGTGTGCACACAATTTGATAGAACTTGTAGCAAAATTCAGGAGAACATACGTAATAGCTTCTTGTTCTGTTAGATAGTGCTTGAGTCTTCCTTCCTTCCTTCCTTCCTTCCTTCCTTCCTTCCATCCTTCCTTTTTCCTCCTTTCTCCTCCCTTTTTTGATGTGGGGCACAATCCTCAAGCCATCTGGCACCTTGCTGGAAAGGTGAAAGTGGGGCTGGGTGCAACCACTCAGAGGGATGCTAAATCCTACCAGGAGAAACAAGCAGCGTCACCAACGTGGCCTTTACTGGGTGTCAAGCTGTTTTGGGGGATGGTTCAGCCCTTAGAGTGAATCGATCCCACAGCACATTTAGCCATACTGCTCTCCTATGTGATTCCTGGGTCCTGGCCAGCCCTATTTCCTAATATTCTATTTCCATTCATTGGCACACCCCTCCCCCCTTACAGGTTGTATGTAAATGTGGGTCTCTCCTTCCTTTTTAAGACAAAGCACTATATCAGTTATATTTATAGAGGATCAGCAGATGGCCAGCAAGCTGGGAAAAAAATTGTATTTGTCAGGCTTATAAATCTGAAAGGGGAGTTTCAGCAAAACCCCACAGCACTTGACGCAATTAATTTTTGGAATGGGATTTCGTCTCTGAAAAATTATCCCAGGCCTTCAGTGCACAGAGGATTCAGGGAATTACATGGGTGCCAGAACAGCACAATCCAAGTGGTCCTGTGGTGTCCTTAGGGTCCCAAGGGAGGCACAGTGCTGCTGTAGTGACAAAACAGAAGGAAGAAAAACTGGGCTGCTCATGTGCTGAGAATCCCGTAGCAAAGAGGGGAACTGAACTTGGGTTCAGTGTGAGACAAGAGACATGGGATGAGCACAGCTCTTCCCATTCACCAGGTGCTCGAGGTACATCTGTGCTGACTCTAAGGCTCTAAGGTGTTTCACTCACTGACTGTTCTGGATCTTAGTGAACATCCCATACCTTTGCAGGGATTTTGGGGAAGGCTGGGAGGAGCCCCAATGTGAGAATAAAGAGGAAAGCTGGAGAGGCCTGGGGAGGCAGAGACAGCCTGTATCTTGTCCATCAGCGAGGGAAAGGTAGAAGTCCTGCAGGAGGGAGCAGATGTGCTCCCAGCATGATCTCAGAAATGGCACAACTAATGCAAGACAAGTTACCCCTTTTTTCTTTAACCACTTTACTAAATGTGTCCAGAGAGTCATGCCGTGGCACTGCAGTGTTTCCTCTCACGTCCCAGTTAACCTAAAACCAGTTCAGTCCCTCTCACTACTGGAGACATAGAGTCTTACTCCATAGCGCTTAAAAATGCATGTAATGTATTAGTGAAAATTGCCAAAATCCTGATTGAGATGGTTAAAACTGTGCATTAACATCAGCTGATCAGAGCATTCCCTAGGAGTTCCCCTCAGTAACACAGCAGGTGTGAAAATATAACTTCTCTCCTCTACGGGAGGCTTTAGGATGCATTAGCTGAAATGCTCTCAAAATACACTTTTCCTACTAATTAAAACCAGCTTTCTGCATCGTGTTACTTTGGAGTCACAGCTTTTAGAGGCAGAGGATGGCTTTATGGAGGGTTTTAACAAATCAGAGCATGGGATGATGAATCTGCTCAACCATTGGAGGTGGGGCAGGAGATGTACTGAGCACCTGCTGGTCCTTCCTCACAACAACTCCCTCTCCACTGAGGAGGAAGAGCAAGTGCATCTACAAAAAAAAAGCCAGTCCTCCACGGCCATTACTTTTGATTACATTATTACTTGACTCAGGGCTACCACACAATTATCCTGATTTGCCTCTGTCTTAAGCAGATGTTTAAATCAGCACAAATTGAGTGCTAAGTGGGTGTAAATCAATACCACCTCCTGAACAGAGATTTCTGGCGTGGCAGAGGTTTACATTCCAATTCTGTAGCAGCAAAGAATACCATACACAACAGTGGAAAATCAGCTCCTCCCTCCCTAATTTCACCTGCAAGACCTCTAAAGTGGTGAGCAGCCCTCACTTGTCAGACCCTTCCCAGCAGTGAATCCCATACACGCTCACAATTTCCCTTGGAAATCCTTCCTACCTCACTTTTTCAGTCCTTGGTCCTCAAAATTCCAACAGCAAGTGATAGCTCAGCATCATCGAGGCTGTTTGTCTTCCACAGAGACTGGCAATGCTCCATGTTTCACTTAAGAGCCATCTCACAACAGCCAGAGTTTTCCACTGAAAAAATAAATAAAGCTCC
Source organism: Pomatostomus ruficeps (assembly GCA_013400735.1). NCBI lineage: Eukaryota > Metazoa > Chordata > Aves > Passeriformes > Timaliidae > Pomatostomus > Pomatostomus ruficeps. The sequence goes on from VYZT01022334.1 coordinate 43,679, forward strand.
AAACCCCATCCCTTGGAGAAAAACCCTCCCCAAAACCCAGCAAGAATCAAAGCTGAAGTATCCAGGAAAGTTTATCCCTTAAAAAGGACAAGTGAAGTTATTTTGGAAGACAACTGCCAGAGGTACTGTGAGAAGACTGATATCCAAAGCTGTCATAATATTTGAACCTCAGAAAATAGGGCTGTCCTTCCCTTGGGTAAACTGGGATAATATTAAATGGAGAGAGGAAAAGAAAACACTTGTTTTCTTTTGGAAGAGGGACGTGGAGCTGCAGCAGCCGAGCATGCAGGCAATGGGGAGATCAAAAGCTGAGCTCCAAGTCAGGAGCCTTTCATCTGCAACTCTGCCAGCCTTTAGAGATGAAAGTCCTCGAGTTTCACTGGGAGTGATGAAGAACGTTCCTTAGGACCTTGCTTGAAAGCATGGCTGTCTGCAGAATGGATTTATATTTAGGTTTTATGTGGATGTTTTTCTTCCTGATTCCTAGGACAATTATACAAGTTGGGTCAAATGCAGAAGGGGAGAAACTTCAGGCAAAGGAGATGGAAGTGGGATGTAGGATCTGTTCCACTGACTGTGGGTTTCAATCCTAGCACCTTCAAGATGATGTGTAGGTAGTGTGGTCTTATTTCCCCCAGAAAGAGAGTCTTGGATTTAATCTGCTCCCTCCCTTGCAGGTCTCCTGGCTGTCTCCAGGAAAGCAGACGGGGAGGAGGCCACCAGACTGTGGCTGCCGCAGAAAGCATCGGATATGCAACTATTCAGTGAATTCTCGCAAATGATGGTTCTGTTCTCAGAAATCAGGATTACTCAGCATACGCTTCACAAACAGGAGGGGATAAACCCATGGGATAATTTATTCACAATGAATAATTCAACCAGCAGAAGTGACTACTCCAAAGATCGGGTCAAAAGTTGAGTACTTGAATAAATGAATTGCCCTTTCACAAATATAAAAAGCAGAAATCTCAATATTTATAATTTTCAGACACACAAATATTCCAGAACAACATTTTCTAATGAAGTGGGGAGGGGTGTTAATAATAAATTCTATTGATAACAGGAGTTAGAAAAGCAAATAATAACTGACTGGAATATGTTTATATATGAAAAGTGACTTTTCAAACAAACTATCAACAGTGGGCTGTATTATAAGACTATTAGGAAATAGAAACTCTGCAAATAGCTTGCCTCTCCTGGCAACTGCTGAACCTACTGCCAGTAAATAAGCATTACCCTGGAGCACGAACCAAGCTGTCACAAGCTCAGAGACATATGGCAAAAGCACAAGCAGAGAGGCTCGAGATCCACAGCTGAGACCAGATGTGCAGCCAGCCAAGGTGAAAAATGGGAACCATCAGAGTCTTCTCCCAGTGTCACACCCCTAGAGGAGTCTCATCCCCTCCCTGGCTGGGTGTGAGTTGGGTTCTGCAGTCACTGCTGCCCAAGGACTCTGTGCAGCCTGGGAAGTGTCCCTGCATGGCAGGGCAGCCAGAAACACCCCACCTTCAACCCAACCGACACGGCCAGCACATCCTTTGCAGCACAGCCAGCCACTTTGAGGCTGCTTCTGGCTGGAACAAACCATGAAAAGCATTCCATTTGTGCCTCATCTTTTGCCTCTCTGGGGTGATATGTCCATGGAGGCTCACTGTGCTTTCTTGGAAAGATGTTGTCCACAGTTCCTCCAGAGCTGTGAGAGAGCCTGTCCTCATTGTCCCACCTGCTGTGCCTTTGGGTAAAGCTGCCCTTTTCCAGTAATCATAGGGCCAGATCAATCTAGAGATAGGAGCTGATGTGAGCCCATCAACTCCTTTCACCCAGATTACTGCTGGTCATACTTGCTCATGGCTGATCTAACCCATGGCAGGAATTCCTCAGCCCTGGGGCATCGTCTGCCGCCTTGCTGGCAGCACTAACTGAACTTCAGCCAAACTAAGGGGAATCTGACTCTGTGAAGTTTAAAATGATGAAAATTAGGGTACAAGGCCTGTGGGTTGGCTTACTCCAGTCTTGAGGCCATGCCGTGAGACCACATTTGGAATCATCATGGCACCAGGTAGAGAACTAAATTTAATTTTTTCTTATACTGTACATAGCTGTAGTGAGCAGAAATCAGTCTCTAGCACATGGGGAGCAGGAAAAATTACTTGAGACATGAACAATCCCCCAAAAAAGGGGGGAGGAGGTTGGTGAGAGGCAGAGGCACAGCTAACAGGGGTCAGAGCTGGGGCATTGCTTTCCTTCTGCAATGGAGGTGCAGACTAAAAGCATCCCAAATATTGCCTTCCTCTGAGATCCTTCCTCTGCCCTGAAGAGCAGACATCTCCAACTACCCCTGAAAACCAGCTTGGTGCTACTGAACTACAAAGAGCTGTGAAACACTGCCCAGATGGTTTGACAATGCAGCCAGGGTTTATGGCCTGGAGCAGGACAGACAAGCAGTTCTGCTGGGACAGGGAGCCTGGGAGGGCTGGTGTGCTGAGCATCACTTTGCTCTGCCACGAAGCCCTGCCTGCTGGGAAGAGCCATGGGCCACACAGCAACTTGGTGGCCAAAGCAGAATTCTCACCCACTAATTCAGAGTCCCATCCTCTTGTTGCAGTCACAGCACAGCCCTTCGCCCAACTGGCTGCAGACCCAGAATGGAAGAAAGGTGTCTTGACTGGATTTTTAAAAAATTATTTTATTTCTGGAGAAAAAAAGGAAAAGGCCATTTTCAATTTGACTACAGGAATAACAAACACACCAGTACAAGAGCTGAAAGCCTTGATTTGTGGTTGCATTTGTACAGTTTCATCTCAACAACGGTTCTGGACACAGGAGAGGCAAATAGTACTCCTACCCTATAAAAGAGGTACAGGGGGCAAGAATGCGGTCCAGTAATTATAAAAAAGGTCTGGAGTCAGAAGGACTGTACTATAAGCAATTAAAAGGAAAATTAACCGTAAGAAAAGTTTTCTTTTGGTTTTATAGCTAAACCCACAAATAGAAGAAATACTGTACAGCTGAACTCCAGCAAACAAGCATGCCTGATTTTAATGAGCAAAATGAAGGGCTTGTTTTATGGGATTTGTAATATAATAGTCCCGTGGTAAGGGAACCTATTTCTCCACTGCTCTGCCCTGCATGCAGTTATTCCAAGTGGTGCGAAGTAAATGCTACCAAACCCAAATGCCTTCCTTTTGTCCTCCTTCATTTCTCTCCTACACCCTCTGAACACATCTGTGCACCACTGTGCTGCATGTAGATCAGCAGAATAAAGGCAAAGGACCAGTACTGTGGTTAGGAAAGGAGAGGAAGGGAAGGAGGGAGGTTCTCGACTCACCCTCTTGACACAAACTTCCTGTATGATCCTGGTTGAGTCACCTAATTTTGGCAGAAGGTGTGCTGGCAGAGCTCTGGCAGAGGTCCAAATCACTGGTGAAGGTGGGATGTACGGGACTGGCAGACCATGACAGCACAATGCCATGGCTGAGCCATGCATCTTTCAACTTGATGTTCCTTAAGTACTTCTGTGGAACTCTAACTCTGCTCTCAGGGACAAGATACCATTCCTTGTGTGCCTTCAGCCATCAAGGCACTCAAATACCCCTGCAACAGGGGTGCACCAGCATTTGCAGCTGAATTTTGCTGTTATTGTTGCAAGAAGTACTGTGGTCTATGAATATAGAGACAATAAGCAAAAGGCTGGTAGCAGCAAGGATGCAGCCCCAAAAATTCCCTGGGAGAGCTGCAGGCAGCTGGGCTCTCCTTCCACACCAGCAAGGACCATGATGTCCAAATGTGTGAGGGGCACCATCACACTCAACACAACCTCATCCCTCCCCACCACATCCCTCCTTGCATTCACTGAGCTCCCTCATAGAAGAGTTAAAAACTCTATCCATGCTTATTGCTTATACCCCCCACCACTGCCACCACCCTGTGTCCCACAAACTAATCTGTGCTTACTTGCCCAAACATTCGAAAAGAAAAAGGCAACTTGGTGTTTATAAATGCGAAAGAAAATATATTACTTGTTTGCCAGGGTCTTAAGGGAAATAGTCTTAAGGCTATATAGTAAAAATTATTTCCAGTTGACTCCTTACACCCCATCAGTTTCAAAGAACCAATTTGTTGGCTATTTTGTTGCTTTATTCAAAGAAAAAGAAAAGCTTCTCTTTTTTTAAAATTATTCTCATTCTCATATTTCATGCCATTCTTTTTGTGGGCAAGAACAGAGCAGGGGCAATACCAGCACAGAGAAGAGAGAAAGGTCTGAACAGCAGCTGGATAAGAGTGAAAGCAGTAATCCTCAAAGCTTGCTTTTGTCTCTCGTAGCCCATATGATACGAGACAGTGATCTCACCGAGGGTCATGCTCCTGCTCCTTCTCCTCCTCCTGCTTTTTCTCTGTCAGTTTTGGGTGTTGCTGGTGGAGGCTGCCCTGTTTAGAGACGAAAAACCAGGGTTGCATGTCTCAGGGCACAACACATGGTGAAGCTCGCTGTGAAGCTCAGAGCATCCTGGGCTGCACTTTCCAAGGCGGTGACATCCCAGTGCCTTTTACCCAAAGAAGAATTTGGCTGCCCAGAGAGGCCAAGCAGCCAAGATCAGCTCCAGGCAGACAGCACTGCAGGCTTTGGGTGCCACAAGGGTTTTGGAAATCGTTTAAACATGAGGCAGTTCGGATGGCAACCTGGTCTAGCAGAAGGTGGCAGGGGGCTGGAATACGATGATATTTAAGGTCCCTTACTACCCAAGCCATTCTACAGTTCTTTGATCACAAACCAGCTGGAGTTTCTGCTGCTCAGCAATTTCTCAGGGATACCAGCAAACTCTGGAGTAACCAATCTCACCAACTGCATCACCTCCACCCCTGGGGAGTCCCTTACTTTGAGCTGGTAAGAAAGTCACCATCCCTACCAGGTTTGCTGGAGGTTAGACTTCTGAAGAGGGGGATGAGAAAGCAACACAAATTTGGCACTCACTTCCCCCAGAGTGAGAAAAAAACTCTCTGTAGTGGTTGCAGCAGAAGTTTTAAAGGCAGAGCTATCTACTGTCCTTGTGCTGGGCCCATGCAGAGTCCAATTCAGAGGTATCCAGCTGCTTTTCCATCCCCATCTATACCACAGCAGCATCCACACCTGATTCTCACAGGTACTGCAGGGCATTTCTTATTTGTTTGAATCTGGGTTGGGTTTTTTCTTTCCAGTAACAGCAAGTAAACCAGAAATTAAAGATTTTGGAAGATTAATTTTCTTGCAAATTCAGCGCAATCAGAGCTAATAGTTTCAGTCAGAGGGGGGAAATAAAAAAAAAGGAAACAAAGACAAAAGAGTGGGAGGAGAATTCTGAAAAAATTTCAAAACACATTGTTTCAAAATCTTCTAAACAAAATGGGTTGGGTTTCTTCTGAAATACAAAAATGTTTCATTTCAACATTTTCCCATTCGGGTCTCAAAACAGCCTTTTTGTTTTACAAACTAATATAAATCAAAAGAAAACAAAGATGAATGAAAAGGTTAATAAATACAATAAAACATTGGGGGTTTGGACTGAAGAAAATATTTGGTCTTGACCCTACAGGAATCTTTTCCCTTTTTTTCCCTCCGTTTGCCAAGAAAATGCAAATGATTTGTTTTGGTTTGACCTGAAGCAATTTATTTATCATTCTTGGAACATGAAACGCCATTGTTTACCTAGAGCAACTCATCAGCTCTCTGGCACCCTTTTCTTGGGGGAATTAAGGAGATCAAGGGGATTAACAGAGACCACATTGAGCTGCTGCTGCCAGGAGGGTTGATGTGGGGTCTGGGCTTTTTGATCCCAGGAGGAGTGGTTAGGTGCTGTGGTACCCACAGTGCCCTCAGGACAAGAAGCAGATGTGGGGAGAAGTGAGATTTTTTATTAGGCCAAAATAAAAGATTAATAAAAGATATTGTCTACACTCACAAGACTTATCTTGCCTGGAAGATGAGGCACGGTCACTGCTACAGCACAGCTCTGTCCCAAAGGACACCATAACATCCTGACAAAGCAGATTTTAGGGGCTTTGGAAAGAAAATCAGGATGGGCAGGTTTCACAGTTTGCCCCCTGAGAAAAAAGGCAGCAAATCCTGTCCCTGTCCAAACATTTGAGAGATGTCAGACAGACACGGGAACGATGTAGAGGCTCCCAAAATAGGGCTGGCCCCAGGTTGAGCTCCTCGCTGTGCCATGCCAGGGGCTCCTGCATAACATGTGATTGATTTTGGTTGCGTAATGCTGAGCTGTAAGACCTCATCAGCTGCTACTCATTACAAAGGCACAGTCCTTCTTGAATAGAAACCATAGCAGAAAATAGATCTGGGGATGTAAAACCTGACATCTTGAATTCATAAACGGAGCGACAGCATTCTTGTTTAGAGTCTGAGGGTGGCCTGTTCTGAACTCGCCTTTTTTTATACCAGATGAGTCTAACCTCAGAGCCAGGATGACTCCAGCTCGTATCATTAGCCTAAGGCAAAGAAAAGACCATGACTCAAGTCTCAGTGCTGGAGTCTCTACAAAGCGCTCAAGCAGGGGACACGAGTCTGATCCTGCCTTCTCAGCAGACCCATCGACTCTCCTGACAATCTCCTCAGCCCCAACAACAGCAGGGACAAAGGCTGCAACTTTGGGCTGCAGTCAGACTGTTTTCTCACACATGATATCCTAATCAGGGACATGTCCCAGAAAACCCCAGCCTCTAGAAAGAGGCAGAAAATAAACCAAGAGATCACTCTCCTCCCTACCCTACTACTAAATCAGTTTCACCTGTGAAAGCAGAAAGACCCAGAGCCGTGTCAAAGAGAGGGACAAGATCAACTATTTTCATTAAGCAGTGGACGGTCTGGGGGAAGGATTCATTGATCTCTCAAGGTCTTCTACAACACATTTTTTTTTAGTTTCACATACTTGTTTCATTAAAACGTGGGTTTGGGGAGATTGGGTCTTTATGCCAAATCTCCTGTATGAGCACAGGGAGGACATCTAACCTCTTCCTGCCTTTCCAAACCTACGAGAATATGTATTGACAGACCCACAGTGATGACTTTGGCTGGAATAGAGCTAATCTTCTTCATAGAAGCTGGTATGGGGCTGTGTTTTGGATTTGTGCTGGAAGCAGCGTTGATAACCCTGGGGTGTTTTTGTTATTGCTGAGCAGGGCTTACACAGAGCCAAGGCCTTTTCTGCTCCTCACCCGACCCCATCAGCGAGGAAACCGGGGGTGCACAAGGAGCTGGAAGGGGACGGAGCTGGGGCAGCTGACCCCAAATGACCCAAGGGTATTCCATACCATGGATATGGCACCATGCTCAGTATAGAAAGCAGGGGAAGGAGGAGGAAGGGGGGTTGTTTGGAGTGGTGCTGTTTGTCTTCCCGAGTCACCATTACGTGTGATGGAGCCTGGCTGTCCTGGGGGTGGCTGAACACCCGCCCTGGGGAAGGGGTGAATTAATTCCTTGTTCTGTTTTGTTTGTGTGGGGGGCTTTTGCTTTACTCATTAAACTGTCTTTATCTCAACCCATTAATTGTCTCCCTTTTACTCTTCTGATTCTCTCCCCCACCCTACTGAGAAGTGAGTGAGCAGCTCTGTCAAGCTGAGTTGTTGGCTGGGGTTAACCATGACATCCACTCATGTAGTGAGATACTTAGATAGTGGTGCTGGAGACATGAAGTATCCATCTGGCCAGCAGGTATGGACACTTGCAGGAATAACCTGAGAAAGTATTTATGTGTCTCAAATACACCCTGTCACTGTCCCTAACCTGCCCATATCCAATCCTCTTCAGTGCATCCACTAACAACAGTGAGCTCTTCTCTTGCAGCTCCTTTTGCAGCTCCTCATGCCCTGTCGACACCACAGATCACCCTTTTGCAGATTCTTTTCAAGATGTCTGGCAGTGAAAGCCCCTTTCTCACCTATTCAGTGTGAGGCAAGAAATCAAATACAAGATAAAAGCACACTCTGTGCAGCAGCCTGTCTTAAGCATGCTGTTACCAGGTCCTGTCTATTTATTCCTTGTCAGCTTTTCTGCTTGCTCTATCTTTCCTCACATATTTCAAATCTGCGTCTAATTCAAGTAATACGTCCATTTATTTTCTTAATAATCTTATTCCCCTGAACCGTGTTTTTATGGTGGGTAGCCGTCGTTGCAAGCACAGTGCTGAAATAAAGCACTTATTGGCTGCAGCTCCAGGGATTTTAACCGGATATCTGCCTTTGTTTAAATTAAGTAAATCAGGATGTTTTCTAAACACCATAAGGACAGAAGTTTAGACTTCTACTGAATCAGCTTTTTGACCTACAGCCAGAAATGTATCAGCAAGGACATTCCCCAAATGAGTCTGAGGAGCCTGAAAATCCCCTTCATCAGGTCCAGGAACTCTGTGACTCACCCTGTGGGGGACACCAGTCCTGGTCCCTTTGGAGGGGATGCCTACCCCTATAAAGGGCCTACCTGTAGCCACTCAAAATTGTGTGAGATATATCCCACTCTTCAAATGCATTTTTGGATACAAGGCTGTAGTTTATATACTTAGAGACATACTGACCCGTGCTCCCCGATAAAAATAAACCTGCAGCCAGTGATGGGTACAGCTTTAGACACTTCTATAGACAGAGCTTCAACAGAGCCATGGGCTGATACCTTCAGTTTTTATCAGGTGAGGAGTTTCCAAAGTGTTCAAAGGCAGACATGAAGGTGAACTCAAAGTAAACCAGAGATTTCAGCGCTGTTCCTTACACTGATTAACCTTCTGGAAGCCCAGCAGTTAAGTATACAACTTCCACGAGCAAAGAATGGCAGATGGACTTATCCTCCAAGCAGATCCACAGCCTCTGAAGACTGGAGAGTCCCAAAAGCCAAGCCTTTAAGGCATCTGTGCATCCCGGGACTTGCATTTTTATTTCCTTCTGAAGAACCAAACCATGGTGGCCCAGATGTAGCACAGAGGGATCCAAATAAACAGGAAAATATTGGTGTACCCAAATAAAACTGACTGCTGCAAATATTGATTGCTGGGTGAAGAGGCAAGGTGAGTAATTCCTATCAGAAATTGGTTCAATTATTGGAAATGCTGACAAAAGCAAAATGCACAATAAACTGTGGTTGTTCCCAGCCAAAGACTCACATAGTTTTGCTGTCCTTCAGCCACAGGCCACTGACAAAACAACCCAGAAACTGCTGATAAAATTAATCATTAATTCTCTTAATTAAATAACTGAGAAAAAGCTTTGTAATCAAATATCTACCTTCCTTTTGTCAAGCACAGCTAACACTTTTGCAACACAGGGTTTGGAGAGCAATCTCTCAAGGTCAGTTTTAGATTGAATTGATTCCCATTTGAGGTTTTGAGGTGCTTGGCTCGGTTGTTTCCATGTAAGCTTCACCCATAAACCATTACTGGGGCTTTACTCTTCCAGCTTATTTCCCTGAAGTCAGCTGATCTATTTAAGGAAAGAGACACTTCTCTCTAGGAATGATGTTAGTAAAATATGACCAGCAGTCCTGACTGTGGCACATCTACAGAGGTCACTGGCTTTGAAGGACTTGTTAAATACGCTTTATTTGTCTCAGCTAATGCCTTCATGGTGATTCACCCCATTTCTTCATGCCAGCAAAATGAAGGAGCACTACTAATGTTTTATATCAAGGTGCAGAGTGCATAGTTAAATGCCTCCACACAGGCAACTGATGTCACACAAAGTTATTTTTCTTCACTTCTCCTCCTTGGCATTGCCCAGGACTTCCTCAGGAGAAAAAGCACACATAGATGCAACACAGGCCTCATGTGGCTCAGCAGCAGTGCCCTACATCACTCAGATTTTACTAGCAGCAGAGTTTTTAGATGAGAACTGTAAACACATATAAACAGAACTCATAATGTTGTCCAGATCCGCAAAAAAAAGGAAGTTAAATAATTAGCTATTTAAAAAAAGCAAACCTAATGAGAAGCCAGGTAATGCCTAACTCAATGTGATATTAGAAAGCAAAGGAATCTAAGTGAGGCATTTTACATATCTTGGCAGCAATGTGCAGCTCAGTAGGAATGTCTGGAAGGAAATCACATCCACAGTCAGCACAGCAGTGTTAACCAAGATTTGAGCCTCAAAAATATACAGCTTAAATTGCCATCACTCAGGCTCCAGTTCATATGTTATTCCCATGTTAACAAATGGGTAGAAAACCAGAAAAAGCCCTCTGAAGGTCCAGAGAGCCAGCCAAAGGACTTTGGATGCAAACTCCTTGGGAAGAATGATGTATCTGACTAAAGGAGTTTATTCCAAACAGTGCAGAAGTTGATCAAAGGCTCTGCCATAGAAGAGATAACCTGTAGACAATACCTTGAAGCAGCTTTAAACACTTAATCAGCAGTGGTCTAAGCCAACAGCACAGTGGAGTAACTACCCACACACCTACCTTTCTTTGGGTGGGTTCTGCCACTACTTTGAACCTGGCTGCTGCTAAACTTATATAGTTTGGATTAATCTGATCAATGCTTCAGCCACAACAGTGATGGCAGACTGGACTCTGAGGTCATCAGATCTGAGACTCCAGCATTACCCAGTAAGGGTAAGCAGATATGTGCCAAAAATGAAAGAACATCTGCATAGGCTGTCCGGCCACCAGGCACCTGGAAGGAGACACAGATGGGAATGGCTGCAACACACTTCTCAAAGAAAAGAGACATGCAAAGAGCAGCTCAAGCCAGACAGGAGTGACCAAGGAATTGTCTTAAGTACTTGATGGTGAGGAAAGCATCCAAATTCAGTTTCTCCAGTCTTGTAAGTGTGTAACAGAAGCTGAAGACAAAAGGAAATAATTAATTTTAAATCTTGTTTCCACTACTGTCCTTCAGTGCCCTTAGACCTAAAACTAAGTGATTGAAGCTCAGCTGGATAAACACAAACCAACCCAAAACCCGGTCTGCTTCTTGAAAACATCACTACTAGCTGCTTATTTGCAACCAGTATGAGAGTTTAAAACGTGCTGGATCCCCAAGGACATGTCTGCTTGGACACAATCCTGCTCCCAGCTGCCAGAGCAACCTGCCTGGTCCTGCTCACTGTATCCCTGGAGGTGGACCCGGCTGCCCGGGCACAGAGCTGGGAGCAAAGGTCTTCCCCAGCACGGCTCTGCATGACGGCCCTTGAGCAAACGCGCTTTCAAGGGTAAATGCTGCCGTATCTTTTCTTTCACCTCTTTAATCTTATCAGTCTGCCTAAACCTGGTCTAACAGGCCATCCAAGGGACAGCGATTGCCTCAGGCGTGGACATGCAACCGGAGAGAGCCTGCCAAGTATGCAGATGGTTGTTATCTGCAACAGCATTGCTGTGCAACAGGCTGAGCCGGACTCTCCGGCTATCTCCTAAGGAAGAGTAGGGCATATCCCAAGAGTAGTGTTCCCATCCCTCAGCCTTTTGAATTCAGCCTCAGTAGAGGCTGCCTTTGATCAGATCATCACCAAACCCTCCCCAGATTAAATTCCACCAAGCGATCCTCAGCTGTGGTAAATCAGCGCGGCTCCCCCAGGGTGGATGCAGTGATGGCGTAACCCCTGCCCTGAGGATCCATCCAGCCCTCTTTCATCGAGATCGAGCATTAATGATAAATGCAGCTAGCTTCAAATGCCTTTGTCTGCCTGCTGGAAGAATGCAGATTGTGAAACGGGAATTTGCAATGCTAACAAAATCCTGAGTAAGGGCCTCAGAGAAAAATGACCGCAAACAAACATGTCCAAACCCTCTCCAGCTTAGAAGATTCACAGCATCCCAAGGAAGTCAGAGCAGGGATTCAGAGACCAACAGTGTCTGACTCCTCGTCTCCACTTCATGGGGCAGATCTGCAGGCAAAGGACATCCGATATTGCAGAGGGACTTCCTGGCTGCTTTGCGAGATCCTGGAGAATCACACACTCATGATGGAGTTGTGCACCATAGAGGTTTGATGCCTGCCCCATTTTCTCCTCACATTTGCATTTACTCCGGACGCAATCCTCGCCTTTCTGCTAAACTCTGGTATTCCCTTGGCACGCTGCACTGCCAAGGTGTAACACTGCACTGGTCAGTGGAAACGATCCCTGTAAAGAATATGCAAGCAGAGACCCTCTCTCCATCCCCCACCCACTCAGCTTTTCTCCATTCTCTTGCACCTTCTCTCATTTCTGAGAAACTCACCCTCAGCTCAGTTCCTCCATCTGCAAAGTCTTTCATCTGGAATTAAAAATAGAGTTGCTGCAAGCAATTTCTAGACTTATTGTGAATAGGGAGAGGTGAGATGCAAACACTAACTTCGCACCAATTCTGCCCCAAATTCCCTGGAGCCCACCTCTTGCATTTTCTGCCCCAGTGAAAAAGCCATACTCACAGTTTCGAGGAATAGAAAGATTACCTTTCTTTGCACGGGACTGCAGTCCTTAGGCCTTCCCTTTAAGGTTTTAGCATCCTTGGGAAGTAAAAACTATACTACAGACCAAGGAGGGAAACATAGAAAAGAGTAAGTACATCAAAAGTAACACCAGGTGACTTTGGCAAGACAGGACCTCTCCTGCTTCTTCTGGATCTGCAGAACTCAGCATGGATCTCTGACAGCTCTTATCCCAGATCCTCTCTCAGAACAGTCCTCAAGACACCCTGAGCTTCTCACTGCCTTGGGACAGGCAATGCCCTCCAGCATTCCCCACAAATAAAGTAACTTCTAACTTGGATTTGCCTGTGGTGACCTGTGGTGTCAGAGCACAGCCAGGTCCCAAAATACAGAAACTTTATATAAATAAAGAAGAGTCTGCAGGTGTGAAAATGGCACAACATTTTTATTCCCTTTCACATGGGTCATGGCAAACACACAGATGAGGCTGAGGCATTTTGAATGAAGGTGAAGAAAAAGACTAACTGCAAGAGAATAAAAGAAGCCAGAAAAAGGACAAGTGGTTATTGCATACAATAACCAAAGGAAAAATAGCATTTTCCAATCTTCCTCTCTACAGTACTTTTGACAAGGAAAAAGCTAAAGTCCAAATCTTTCTCTTTCTTTTTCCCCAAACAAGCATCACAATCTCTTGGCGTAATGAATTTCAGCCTGAAAATTTTGCTGACTCCAGTTAAATTCACAGATCTTTAGAAATTTTCCAGTATCATCCACCAAAAAAAACCCCCAAACACTTGTGACATTAAAAGTGCTTCAAAAGACTGTTTGATTTGAAGAATTTTCCTTGTTACTCTCAGCATATGGGTTGGCAGCATTTGAGCATCCAGCAGCAGCTGGGGACGGCCAGAGGTGGAAGTGCCCCAGCTCTGCCCAACAGACACTGGCCACCAACAAGGCTCCCTGGATGCAAACAAGGAGGCATTTCTTTCTCAGGGAACACCAAAAAGAGCCTTCAACCACCTGCACAACACACAGCATGACACCAGCATGACATTGCTAAAGGACATGGCCTTCTCAATTCAGTGTGGAAAGCCGGAGAGAGAGGGAAGCCAGAGAACTGGAAGAAGAGAAAGGGAAAAAGCAAGGAATTCAGATGGCAAATTAATATTTGTTGCCTTTTAGACCAATGTTGGACTGAAGTTGTGGCCCTAAGCTGCTGTTGACAACTAGACAAGCCACTGGCAACATGGCCGTGCTGTTTGCTCTGTGAGTTCAGGATTTACAGCTGTTGCCCACACAGCTCTCAGAGCAGGGTGGGCTCAGGGCAGCACCCAAGCAGTTTTTCTCCAGCATGTGGCAGACCAGCTACACCCAGCTGCAGGGACAGGCCTCCCTGGATGGCAATGATGCTTTTGAATTCAGAGAATCATGAAGGTTGGAGAAGACCACTGATATCATTAAGTCCAGCTGTTAACCCAAGAGGATCTTGTTCACCAGTAAACCATGTCCCCAAGTGCCACATCCACACGACTTTTGAACGCTTCCAGAGTAGTGACTCCACCACTTCCTTGGGCAGCCTGCTGCAATGCTTGACAACCCTTTCAGTGAAGATGTTTTTCCTCATATCCAAACTAAACCTCCACCAGAACAACTTGAGGTCATTTCCTCTCATCCTATCACTTGTTACCTGGGAGAAGAAACTGACTCCCAGCTCTCTACAACATCCTGTCAGGGAGTTGTAGAGAGTGAGGAGTGATGTGGTGTGTTGTGGGCAGGTTTTGGTTTCTACCATGGCCAGGCACTGCCACCTCCCTCCTTCCTCCCCCGGTATTTGGTTTCTCCCCCTGGAAGGTTCTGTATCCCCCAATCCACTCCAAGCCTGCCAAATTCAAACCCCGCATCCCTACACCGGAGGATGTTTTGTATCCTCCCCCACCCACTTGCGATGGTATATATGTTACTGTAAAGCGCCGTGCCGTGCTTCCCGGCATGAACCCGGTGCCCGAATGAACCTCCTCGGGAAACCCCTCTGCCTCGTCTCTCCTT
>VYZT01022338.1:0-11075 GCA_013400735.1 Pomatostomus ruficeps
TTAGAACACTAATGCTGTTACATTTCTACCCCCTTTCAAATGAGGGAAGTTATGAAAGTAAGAGGAAAACAAAACACAGAAAAAGGTCTGCCCAAACAACCAAAAAACCAGAAGAGTTTTGTCCTCACAAAAAGAGGCAGTCTAGACTTTGAGTAAGTGTACTGGAAATTTCACCATTTTTATCTCTTATGCAGTGTTTAGGGCAGCAGATATCATGTCATCCAAGGCTATGCTTTTTTTTTTTTTTGTTTATATCATCAGTATGTGAACTTTGGAGTCAATACATTCTTGAAAACTCTATGCCAGAAAAGCAAGTCAATGTTTCTTGCATTCAGTATATTTGTAATGAAGCTCTGTATGAAAAAAAGGTAAGACAATATTTATGTCTTTATCAAATAAAGGTTTCTATACAGAGTGGAATATTTTACAAACTTTAAAAGGTGAAATACAAAGCAATTTCCTTTTTCTTTTCTTTCGCTGTGGTTGTTATGTTAAAAAAAGGTGAACAGGAAGATATTAGGAGGTGCTTCCTGTTTGTGCAAACAGATGACAAATTGGCATTAACCATCTACAGGAGATAACGTTATCACAATATCTTAACCACATGCATCACTTTCAAGAAGATTTTTGTAAAGCTTTTTCTTTCATTTCTTTTGCAATTAATCTAAATTATGTGCATATCTGAAAGCTGCATAACTGGATATTTGTCCATAATACAACACTTTAATTTGTCAAGCTTTGGATAAGAAGTGCTTTTACAAAATATGCCGTGGTACTTGTATACATGGGAAACAGCTTGAGCTGTTTTTCAATACAAAGAGGAAGGAGATTATCTGAAAAGAAATGGCATAACTAGGGTTTTAACAGGCTGTACAATCAGAGACATTTGCTAGCTCTAGATATTTCTTCTTTATTCTGTAGGAAAGAAGGATATTTCTTTCTTATAAACAGAATTGTCCCAGGCACCATTAAAAGAAAAAAACAAAAACTCAAATTAAAAAAAAAAAAAAATCGAGGATGTGACCTCAGAAGGCACAGCTTCTGTACGTAAAGCCTTGGCAGCTATCCAAGAGCAAATCATGGATATGGCATTTCCTTACAACCTTTTCTGTGATGAAGAGCTGATATTTTCCCATTCCCTTAGTCTAGTCCATTTTTAAATCTCATTCTTTGGTCACATAAACTTGTGACGAGTTTTTTGTCTTCCTGTAACGGAAGTTCCAACATCACCAGTGTTCTCCTATTCCACTTCCAATAATGATTTATGAGAGACCAGTAAAATTATTTCCTTGGTGTGTTTGTCTCCTGTCAGGCAGTAACAAAGAATTTACAATCAACTGATTCACCCAGTCTGCGCTGCTAAACCAAAGGAAACTTCAGAATTTTTCTGTAGTTAAAAATTCTTTTTCCTGATGACATGTTAAAGACTAAGTTGTGAACAGAGATAAGGGCCCAGGCACCAAATTGTGCACCGTATTTTTGTGAATCACAGTCTGTAGAATTTTTCAGTGCTTCCCATTTTCTAGCAGTATACCTGCACTAGCTGCTCCACAACACTGAAGACCAGGACCAAGAAAAATGTTGCCTGAGATTATCTCAGTTCTAGACATCCCAAGTCTGTCAGTTGTGGAATCTGGCTCTGGTTGTAAAAGGTTTAATGCACCCTCCTTACCTAGTCCTGAGTCATGTTAAGTCCCAGCCCCCAAACCATGTAGTGGTAAACTTAATTCTTTTTATAACAAACTACAGGCTGGAATCACAGAAGTGTCTGAATTTCAGTAAATGGATTAGACTGGCACACACTTGTCACTGGAAGTGCTGCTCAGGAAAGGAACTTACACAGTGGACCCTTGGGCAGCCCCACTGCTAATTGTTTTGGACCACTCCAGAGATGAGGCTTCTGTGGAGTGTGAGGAAATTGGTGTGAGCTCCTCTGTGCTGTTGGGTGCTGGTGCTGAGGGTCGAGTATAACATGAAATGCTTAAATATGGTTTGCGGATTCCCCCAGAGGGACTCTCTCGCTTTAGAAGCGCCACTTACCTGAATGAATCAGATTGAATATCTTCATGTGAAATCTTCCTGACTTCTCACACATAAGTGTGGTAGTACATTGTAAAACCACTGCACTACAGAAATGGTCATAAAATTATGAAGGGGAGGTCTGCAAAATAATTTCTGTGAGGCAAGAAGGAATATTGGTCTGGAAATCTCCTTCTGTGCATTTTTTTAACTGGAATTTGCAATATTTACTTAATGTTAAGGCATTATTTGGTGCTTGATTTTGCTCAGTTTAAAACAGATCTTCATGTATTTCTGCTGTGGTAGGTAAGGTTGTCTGACAGTCTTTGCACAGTTACCATCCATACTGTAAATCCATAGCCTAGATCTCCGTCTTCTGTGAATTTAAGACATTAGCTGCACTTCCCAGCTTTTCCTTACCTGTATGAGATTGGCCACATTGCCAGTCCCAGAGTTCCTGCTGCAGTTCCTTGAATCCCTGCTTTTTGAGCCTGACCTTGTGTATGTGCATCATCTAATTAGAGGCAAGACTCTGCAGGGAAACAATTTTCTTGCGGTTGAGATAAAGAATCCTAATGCACCTGGTTTTGGTGCAGTTTGAAGTGATACACAGACGAGAAGGGGACCATGATGTTGGGATTAATCCTGATCATCAGTGCTCACATACCATTAAATGTTGGCTATTTTTCCCTACTGGTAGATAATGTTTATCATGAAATACTCTATTTTGATCTAACTTGTCCAGTTGTTTTTTCTGGGAAGAGGTTAGTGGTCTTCACGTGGAACTCTTCTGAATGCTTCAGTCAACGTCTGTTGTTTATCAAGGTATCTGCTGTAAACCTTCAAAACTAAATAGTTATATTTGTAAGGAAACTGCAGTTCTCATTGAAAGTAATGAATTCTGTGTATGTTAATGCAAACTGTATTGTAGGCTTAAGGTAAGGAACTAGACAAGTCTGCCTGTAGTGTTAGGTGACCGAGCACAGGACAGGGAAGATGCAAAACCAAACTGGAATAGGCAGCTCAGTACTGAAGCTCAGGGCACTGCTGGAAAGGTACATTTATTTTGATCTTCAGATACACTGAAATAAAGGTAAGTTAATGTTTACTGTAGGTTTTATATTTGACATACATTATTCTGTATGACTTACGGTGCTTCAAAGGAATGTGTCATAGTCCTGTTAGTATTTTTACCAATTCAATGTGAATGACTTGTGGCAGCATTACTTTCTCTTCCTCGAGTAATTTCTAAATAATAACAACAGGTAAAGCAGCGTTAGTGCAGTGTTCTTGCTGAACTGCAGAGCTTGGTAGGCTGTGAGAAATTCAAAGTTCATGAATTAAAACTCAACATAATTCTGAGTTATGGGAAATTATAGGTGGGGAAGTACAAGGCTCAATTTCCCAAGACCACAAGGCAGTGCAGTGGTGTCGGTAGAAGATCTGAGATCCCTCTTTCTCCTTAGGCTTATGCTCCAAACCAGTTCTCCTTTTTACTACACTCTGCTGTTCAACTAACACGAGACTTACACAGAAGCCTTTGGTCAAAACCTCATGATTGTTAAGCAAATGTTTTACACAGTATGAGAAATGTAGACATACCATTTTTTTAAATTCAAATTCACTATCAGTGGAATCTGTGTCTTGATACTGGTGACGGCTTCTGGCTATTTCACATCTTCACAGGGAGAAATGTACTCTAGTATAGAAGAGACTAGAACATTTCTCAAGGTGATGTTTCAAATCTCATGACTCTTCAAATGCTTTTTTAAGTGTGCAATTGTACTGCCCCCTGTGGTGTCTGGGCTGGTTGGGTCTCCTCTGGAGACCAAGGAAAGAAACAAAGGAAAGGGCAGGAATGCTAAATAATTTTTTTTTTTGGTGGTCATGTCTAGCTAGGAGCACATCTAGCTGTTGCTGATCTGATTGAGCAGGGGGGATTTAATGCTCTAAGGGTACATAAAGGCAGGAAGGGCACACTATGAGAGAAGAAAAGAAAAAACTCTCATAAGAGGAAGGCCTTCTGAGAAACAACGTTATAGAACTAAAATAGTGCAACTAGAGGAAGGAAGGCCATGTCCTATATATACAGAAAGGGAGGGGGATCTTCTCCATAGTAACGGGGAGAGCAGGGGAGGAGGAAAAGGACAACACAAACTGAAAAAGATGTTTCAACAAACTATAGAAAAGAGACTTGGAATTTGCTCTTACCTGCTCACAGGATCTCTGGGTTTTGTGTGATACAAAATCCCTTCAAAAATGTTTGTTTAAGCTAATGAAATGAGGATTCATTATTTCTGGACAATTATAAAGCTTGTACTTTAGCATTTCTTCTTCATATTCCAAATGTCTTACTATTACAAGATTGGTTGAAGCTTGGTTGTTAAGAGGAAGTTTCAGTTCTGTGATTTGCACAGTACATATGTTACTGCTGTGTATTTGCATTATTGCTATGGAGTTACAAGATGTTTTGGTACTGGAACAAGGCCAGGTTTTGCAACAATATTTAATACACAGAAGGTAGGTAAATGTGATGGGTCTGGTGTCACAGAAGAAGTCACTTGCATGGAAGTCCCAGGTGTCCTGAGGTTTGGGTTTGTTCTGTGTTTCCTGAGGTGATTTTGCTGATGCACTGTGAAGCCCCTTTTTCTTTTTTCCCCTCACTTGTTTCTTGCACTCTTTATCCCTGGTTAACTCCAGCAGCAGTCTCGCAAAACACTTGCAGGAGCTGCTGTTGCACCTCTTGCCAGGCAAACCCCTGTTAATAAAGACAGCTGTCTTTCAGGCTCAGAAACCTAGCACTGTACTAAACCAGATCTATCCCAATGGATCTGAAACATTCTTTCTTCCTTCTGTTAGCACTTTCCATAATTTTACAGTGATTACTTCAATTAACTAATAAAGCAGGAACCAGTCCAATTCTTGCTTCATAAGAGACTACAGCAGTTTTTGTTGTTTAAAATATTTTACTTAAACATTTGCTTTCATATTATGTGGTATGAATGATCTTTTTGTTTAAAATATTTGTAGTTCTTTTTGCAAAGACTGACAGCAGTGTCTGCTTTCAGGGTGGGATGATTAACTGGAATAGACTGTTTCCTCCTTTACGTCATAGACATAATGCAAATTATCAAGATCATCGCCCGTCTGAACAAGGCATACCTCCACCTACTGAGGTTTCTGAAGAGCAGGTAAACACTTCCTATTTTAAAATGGCATTAAAAATGGTTAGGAATTAACTCTACTAATTTTTTACCATCTGTTTACACAGTTTCTCTAACGGTTTCTGTAGCAGCACAAATTAGAATATAAGGTAATGGTCACAATACAGAGACAGCGTATTGTCATTACCATCCAAACCAGAGTTACAGAGCTACCTGGGAGCTTCTGCTTTTATGTGTTACTGCTTGTATTTTGTATTTAAAGGTGTGATGGTTTCTGTAGTGGAAACTATTCAAATCTGATAAATTGAATGTTTCAAAGAAGGAAGAATGATAAATAGATTTCATTATTTGTCATGTAGACCTGATCTTTGCTGAAGTCCCCAGCTTAAGTTTCCAATTCAGTCATTTCAATTTTTTTTAAATAAGAATGTTATGCCAGCTGTGTGTGGACTGCAAAACACACTTGGGCCAAAACTTGGATGTTTCCCTCAATAATGTGATTCCTGATACTAATGCCACAGAGAAGATTATGTCCTTTCTATTCAGTATAGATTTAGACTTCTTGACTTTTGTTGATAGTTTCATCCTCAAAAGACACGATTATTTACTCAGAAATTTAAGAATTTAAGATGTCTTATTTCTGCATTCAGGATTTATTGCATGCAGTCAAGTTCTCCAGGTTGTAGCCTACCTGCCTACCTGGCCATTTTATAGTTTAAGGTCTCTGCTACCCTTGAACAAGAGTAGGTTTCTTTCCCTTTTTCCTTTTTTTATAAGGAGATAATTTAACACTTGGTAGCACCACTGTCACTTTTAGTTTAAACTGAGCTTGTCCTCAGCTGAGAAATCTTTTCTATTATCTGATTTCTAGCTTTGACTCAATATTATAGTATGTTCCAAATGTTCAAAACTTTTATCTGTACTTTGACTGCAAACCTGCTGGGCTACATCTAGAAAGGAAGAAAACCCCAAGCCAAGAACTCTACCACTCCCCCCCCCCAGAAAAACCCCCCACCAAACTAACAAAACCCCAACTAACAAGCAAAAAGAAAATAAAATTACAAACCCCACACCAAAAAGCACCTTCTGAGACAAAACCCAGAAACTTACTTTTGGCTGTCCTGAAAGCCTACTCAGCACCAGTATGGGATAGACCAAAAGATTTCCCTGGTAGGTTGGCTTACTTATTTGTTTTATTGACAAATTCCGCTTAATGGGACTTTTATTTTTGAGCTGAAACGAATGAAATAGTTACTAGTCTGACTTATGCTGGATTCTTGCCCAAGGCCTTTAGGCCCAGATTTATGAAAGCAATATACACTTACACTTTCTGATGCATTGAGGATGTAGGGCTCACCTGATTGCTGTCATTTGCAAGGCTCTCTGGTTACTCTGCAAAGAAAAAGTCATTAAAGCACCTTTGGTTTTTCAGGACTGTACTAATAATGACACAAGTTGTCTTAAAATGGCAGAAATGAAGTGTTTCCTCTGTTCATCACATTATAGTTTGTGGGCATTTGCAATGATTGTGGTACAAAAATCTCTGCATTTCTTGTGGGTTTTTAGCACCTTAAGTTACTGTTGCTAGTTATACATCTCTGTTTCCTGGAGCTGGATTCAGTTCCTGTGGTTAAAATACATTCAGATGAAAAGAGATTTTTGTTGTCACTATTCCCCATAATGCCCAGTGGATATTTCTGTAAATAGGAACATTGCAATTCCATCCACCACTTCTTAAGGTTAGAATTCATGGCAACTGCAGTTAAAACCTGCTTCTGAAATGTGTTTCTGTGGTTAGCTTTTATTCCATTGCCTGCCCTTTTTCTCATAAAAAACACACTCTTAGATGAAAAATAAGAGCTGAAGGTTACGAAATCAAGTTTGGAGTTAAACTATTGTTGCAGAAGTGTTGAAAGTAACAATTCACTTCTCTCCCTACAAGAATGAGAGAAAGTGGCACTGGGTTGTAAGGCTGATGTTCTGACAACCAAGGTAGCCATTCTCAAATAAGTTGTGATGGTCTATTTATATTAAGAAAAGGTGGGCCCATGCCTCTGGGCAAACTTGGTAGTTGTTTATTTCTCAGTAAGTCACCAAAGCAGAGATGACTAAAAATACTGAAAGTTCTGGAGGTGTCTTAAGGGAAAGAAAAGCTGCTTTTGGTGGCAACTTTCTCTTAAAAATACTTTCAGTGCTAGTGCTGCTCATTGGTCTTGCAGCCTGGGAAGATTTCTCTTGAGATGTGTACAGCCTCTGCTGCGATCCTGCTCAACTTCACTCTGCTGCTGCAGGCTCACTACAGGCACAGGTCTGTAGCCCAGGAGTTCCAGGTTCAGGAGCTGTGATGTCTGGTCATAAGACCCTTGGAAGCAGGATGAGGAATGCTTTATGCTGCCAGTGGCCACAGTTAATTTTACATGTCATTCCCTGCCGTCCCACACCTTGTTTTTCCACTTCTGGAAGATTAATTATAAAAGTGAGTGAGTTATCTATTGTGACTTTCAGTCATACCAAAGTAAGACTTGCAGATTTTAAATTTACTTTAAATTGGTACTTAACCATAAATTAAATTTACTTATCCATGCATTGCCTTTTTATACATGGTGCTTTGAATATCTGTTACCACAGAGCACAAAGGTTAGGTGTCAAGTGCGTGATATCATAAAGAGGGCTGGTCAAGTGGTTATTGATTTAACAAAATCACTGTCTTAATGTGCTCTTTTCTATGTAATTCTTCCATCAGATGTCATTGATTTTTGCTTTGCAGAAGCTTTTTGCAAAAAAGTGCTTTTTTGAGTATATGTAGAAGCCGTCCAAGAATCTTACTAAGCCAATTTAAGTATTGTACTGCCTCTATTTTAGGACTAACTTTAAGGTTTATTTAAAAACTCCCAACACATGGAATGGATAGTTTTGAGATTTTTTTAATGCCCTCTGGAGAAGTAGGAAAAAGAGCTGAAGATGTCTGGATAGGTTTTCTCATCTGCTTTATAATTCCGTGTTTTGGTCAGTGTTGGTTTCTTGAGATCCTGTTCTTGTCAAGAGCAGCAGGCCCCCAGGTCAGACTGTAGTTGTCATGTGTGGTACCACACTTCGGATTTTACTCTTCTTTCAAAACTGGACCAGCCAGGAAAACAGGTGTGGCATCTTCTGCAGTCAGCTTTGAATTAAGTAGCAGAAAGCAGTCATCTCTGTGGCAATGTTTAGAAGCACACTGTCCCAGATAGGTCTTTGATCAGTGGAAAAGTGATTTCTGACATTATTGATTAATGTGCACATAGTATGAATACAACTCTGATTTTAAAGTGACGTTGCTGTATTTTCCAGGTTGCACGACTTATGGAAATGGGATTTTCCAGAGGAGATGCCCTAGAAGCTCTGAGGGCTTCAAATAATGACTTAAATGTAGCCACTAATTTTCTACTGCAGCACTGATGGTTTCCTGTGTGAAGGAACTACACCCAATGGGTTTGGACATGCCGGGGAGAGATCAAAGCCACCTGCTGGGCAGACTCGCCAAGGTCAGCCCCGCCAGGGCATCGGAAGGGAGAAACGGCTCCGCGTGACTGGTGACTCAGAGTGATGTTAAGAAACGACATGAACTGTTCCCAAGCCTTCGAATCACTTGGTGGTTTCTAGTCTGGTTATCCTTTTCAAAATAACTTTAGTTTCTACTTGTTACTGGATATCACCTAAATTTATTTTTAAATTAAATAGGTGGATTTTTTCTTGTCAATCCTTGTAGATGTGTTATCAGACTTAATGACTAGCAAAAAAAGCTCCAACAACTACAACATCTAGATTTACTTGTCAAGGAAAAGCGTATTTTCTTCATTTACAAGTCTAATTTCTGTAGCTTACTTGTTATTTTACAGTACTTGATTTTTTATTACGGTAATAAGAGGTTTGAAAATCACTTTATTTTCAACTCATTAGAGGGTTATGGGACTATTATGTCATTCTTTGCAAAGTTTTATTAATGCCTGTAATATTTTATTTCTCAAATTTCTTTTTGAATAAAAGTTGTCATTCAGCACATAATAGATAGGACAAGAGAAGATTCATGTGTGTATGGCGAGCTGTGGCAAGTGACCACTGTAAATTTGAATTTTTACAAACTGAGTGAATTGCTGTTCAAATACGGGTCATGAAGACACTCACTGGAAGCAATAAAGGTGAATCGAATGACGCAATAAGATCAGGACTGGAATGACTTGAGTGACTTCCATGGCTAATTTGGAGAGGATTTCTGTAACAATGGATGTATGCAATGTCCTGTGTGCTGCTTTCATTTTTTTTCCAGCTGGCTGCATACTGTCTTAAAAGGAAATTATAAAAAGCTAACTTTTCTATATATAGCTCTAGTTTTCTAGTGTCAGAGATGAGGATGGCCTTGCATTTGCTGAATCCTTGCTCTCTGAAGCAACTTAGTGTTGACCACAGGCTGGAACGTTGATGTGAGGGGTGATTCAGGCTGGCACAGGAGGACACAGGTTGGAAGTGCCAAGCTTGTGCAATGCTGGATTTGCAGTTTAGGCTGATTCCTCAACCAGCTTGCCTGGCTTGACTCTCAGAAGTGCTCCGTATTAGCACCTCAGGAGTTGCAGGAGGTGGGGTGGAGAGAGAGGAACATTTCTATAAAACCAACCTGAACGAATACAAGATTCCAAAGTGCAACTCCATGAAACCAATCTACACATCTACCTTATGCATTTCATGTATGTTTCTGTATGTACTTGTGTGTGTACAGCGTGTGCATATGTGTCTGTTTATACACACACAGGCATATTTAATACACACATACATTTAGAGTAGGGTGTAGGTCATAAGAAGTGTAACAGAGGCAATAACAGGTGCATAGGGGATGTTTTGGAAATCCAGATGAACACTGTGTACCACAGTACAGATCTTTGCAGTCTCACTTGGCCTGGAAAACGTACCAGGAAATTAAAGGACAAGATTCAGGGGGAGAGAGAGATATTTCTCTTTTCCTTTTTTAATTGACTGATAAAACTGAAAAAAATCCTTATCTAGAAATTGCATCAAATTTATGCTGCTTTCAGCACATGACATAATTTTTAATTAAGTCAGTGTTCTGTATGTATTTCTTTAGTATTTTCCAGTGGGTGAGGTAAGGGGTTTTTGGAATGACAACATGTTTTCTTGGCTTTGATCAATCTCCTTCAGGATTTTGCTTGTTTCTATGATCATATTATTTGGGGAGGGTCTGCTTTTTAATTGAAAGGTTTTGCTTGTGTGAAGCTGAGGCTATGTGTGTGTGTAGGCCACAGACACTTCTGTACCCAGGGAGCTCTGGAAACCTGCTGTCTTAGAAAGCAAGGGATACGTGTAAGAAAAAGAAGTCCTCCCATGATTTGTATATGCAGACTAGTTAAGTGTTTTGAAACAAGTACAGGTTTTAATTTTGAAACATACTGATTCTTTCTTCACAAATATTTTATCCAAAAGTAGCAATAAAGACTGGTGAATTACTTCAGAAAACAGATTTTGTCTGTAGGAAACAAAAGTCCACCTATCCCAAGTTAAATAAACATGTGCCCTTTTCAGACATTGCCCTGCTCTAGGGACAAGCACAAGGAGCATTTATTCCTTGGAATTTTAAAACATGTTGAGTGGCATATGGGGTATGTAAGTGGATATTCTCCTTGTCTAAATCCTTTCTTACTGTTGCCTGTACAGGGAGTATTCAAATGTCACAGTAGTGTGGAAGATCCCATTTTGCTGGGTATAATGCAAAACATGGTCAGACATAAGGGGTAAAATGCAGGTCTTGGTGGTGTCAGGTGAAAACTCCCCTTGACAACTGTGAGAAATGTTTGTGCTCAAAATGCTTCCAGGGTTGCGATTTCCAATTTAAAAAAAAAAAAAAAA